>JAKZAN010000287.1:0-63055 GCA_023053545.1 Lepidurus packardi
CCCAACCCCAACCCCAACCCCAACCCCAACCCCAACCCCAACCCCAACCCCAACCCCAACCCCAACCCCAACCCCAACCCCAACCCCAACCCCAACCCCAACCCCAACCCCAACCCCAACCCCAACCCCAACCCCAACCCCAACCCCAACCCCAACCCCAACCCCAACCCCAACCCCAACCCCAACCCCAACCCCAACCCCAACCCCAACCCCAACCCCAACCCCAACCCCAACCCCAACCCCAACCCCAACCCCAAGCGGGAGCGCGATCTTTCTCTGACTACTGCTTCACTCATGATAGTTTCTAAGGAAATACAAGTATATTTCTTTTAATGAACAAATAATCTAGTATAAAAAAGATCAGGCACTGTTCACGAGGGATCTGAACCCCTCCCTTCAAAATCCGTATTACCTGTTCTTTATAATTTTAAATAACAAGCCTATAAAGTAAATAATAATACAATAGCCCCCCCTTATTTTTTCCTTCGAATGATGGATATGATACTCAATCAAGCAATACTCAAAAAAAAAGGGAGAGAACAACTAAACTAACTTAATACATTACTTGTGAAAATAAAATAACAGTGCCAGGAATAATATTTTTGAAATATAACAAACACACACATCATATCAGGTCAATGAACAACAATCCTTACGCTAACCTCGGCACTTCCTACCAGACCACTTATACTTACACCTCCAGCTCTGTCAATGGCAACTCTGCCTCCATGGCCAACACTTCCTCTGCCGCTGTCCTCACCAACTCTGGACTCACCGACTCCGAGGGTGCACGCAGTGTTGCCCGCAAGATCCTCGACACCTACGACCGTGACAGAAATGGCTACATCGACAGTATCGAGGTGGTGCCGATGATCGTGGATGCCTACAAATCATTCAACCGGGTGTTCTCGCCTTCGCGTGCAGACATCGAGAGCTACCTGAAAGTGCTAGATAAAAACGGCGATGGAAGAGTGACACTTCCGGACTTGGAGGAACTGTGCAACAAATACCTAACAGGGAAATGATGCTGAAAAGAAAGAATTCATTCAAATAGCAGCCAGGGAAGAACATTGCTAGACAGCAGTATACATAGATGATAGGAAAAACTGTTTTTTGTTTAGTTTGTAAAATGTTTGTTTGGCAGCTAATATGACCGATTTGATTCCTTGTGACATTATGCTTATCCTGCGCGATAAAAAATAATAAGAAATAGAAAGGGATCAAGGAACAGTTTGAATCTTGGGAGGATGGACTCTAGCATAATAGATGTTTATGACCAATGCTATATTATGGGTCCAGGGATTAGAACTGAATCCAGTGGCTTTGGGTGTTAATTTGTACAGTTCCTAACTGACAGACGTGGCCATCCTTATCAGCTCAATCCAATCTGTCCATCTGTGAAGATCGTTACCACTACTGTAAAGGAGCCAGTGCTTCCAAACAGCCACTAGACAAACATATCTCTGATTCCACGCCTATGGTATCCGAAATATCAGAAACCCAAAAACCCCGAAATAATCGTTTGAAGACCAAACCAATCCATAATTTACAAAGTTAATCTGACGCAGCTAAAATACCAGCTTCATCTGAGATGAGAAACGCATACACCATCTACTACGAAATATCAATCCTTTTTTTGTTTGTTCTGATACAGAGAAAACCTAAATATTAGAAATTTGATAAACGTTTTTCTTCACTCCCTCATCCAGACAGGTCGTGTTCAGCCCATCAGCATACGGATATCTACATGGGATTGGTTGTTACGGTTGATTTTTGGCCTTCAGACTTAAAAACCCAGCTAGCGAAGCCTTATATCAGAAAAAATAGACATCGTTTCTTAGAATGCTTTTTCCAAAGCCTACCTTTCTCCAGGTTCTGACAACTCTATCACTTTCCGTAACATCACCACTTTCAGACCACATAGTGTCAATTATGAAAACTATGCTCGTTTGGTAGGCAATACAGAAGGATTTCCTGAAGAAGAAAGGTCAGCAAGTATTTCCGCGTACAACTAGTTGAGGTGTTTGAGTGTTGCTTGCTTCAGTTTGTATGACTTATGCCTCACTTCTAACTATAAGACTGTCTAAAAGGGAGGGAGACGGGGCTATTGGACGGGAGAAAGGGGTTTTGGAGGCATGGAGGGTTCTTCGACGAAGTCCTCTTCGAGGTGGAGGTGTGAAGGGTCCAACAGAGAGCTAGAATAGTGGGAGTCGAACTCAGTAGTGCAGGTTAAAGGTTTCTGGGGTATTTATGTTTCGAGGGTATCGGAGTTTATATTTCTGCAGGAGAGGTGTAGGAGGGAGTAGTGCTCTTCGGGTTCCAGAGGAGAGAAGGGTAGAGATTCTTTGCGATGGTGATGCTTGGGAGGTTAGAGAGTGTGTGGAGAGCCAGAGTTTTGGGTGTGAGGAGGGAATATCATGCAAAGAACTGGGGAGTCGGTGGGATGGAGAACTCTCTTTATAAATGAATATGACTATATAAATATTGTGTGTTTGGTTTGGCATAAAATTAGGGAAGCGAGCCACGAATAGCGATTAGTATTGTGATGAGTATATTCGGGAAGTGTGGGAGCCCTATTGTTCGTAGCGCATGATTAATCTACAAGAAATAACAATAAGCACTACCCTTTTTTTATCTATTATATTTTTTCTGACGGTTTATCCTGCATGTATGCATGCACACTATTGTATTATAGATATATTTCTTCTAAAAAATCCAAGTCCCAAATATTATCAGAATATGCGATTGCTGGTGCTGAGGTTTAGATGTACAAGAAAATAAACACATTTATTGAGTACTGGAAATATACATGTATATTTACATAAGACTCCCACTCACTTGAACTCTACTTCTTCGACTTGTCTCTGTTTCTCTGCAGGTTTCTGTTCTTTTATGCCGGTGTTTATTTCTTTGTTATGGGCTTTCTTGTGCAGTCTCTCGTTCTTGTCCTCCCGCCTTTTCTTCGCATTCAGGATGTATTTGGGGAGGTGCCGGTGACGGGCGATGCGGCGGATCTTGCTGCTCGTCTTGAACTTCTCCACCAGTTTGTTTCTATACTCCATTGCCCGTTTCTCTCTTTCGTTGATGGTGCCGATCGGCATCGATGCCACTGATTTCCACATACGGATGTTCATGTCCTCGGAACCTAAACTTGTGTAGATATACAACAGTTAGAATTAATGCTATGCATGATACCTGAGAGGATGTAATGGGAGTCCATGGTGTAGAGCACAGCAGAGACGAGCTGCATTCTCTTGCTGTGGTACACCTATTTGCTGCGTCCTTCGTCATAGTTGAATATTCTAATTGTTTTGTCGAAGCTGCCCGTCACAAACTATCTGCCAGTAGGCGAGTAGTCAATGTCGTTGATTGAGGTAATATGGTCTTTGTGGATCAGTTTGGCCTTGTCCATCTTCCTCATGTCGAATGTGTAGCAGTTGGAGTCATCATTACCAACTGTGAGGTTGATGGGTTCGATGGGGTTCCAGCAAACACAGGCTGATTTGTTGGGCAGGAAGGCTCGCTGAATGGGGGTCTCGCCTCTTAGGTCGAATAGAGTAATAGATCTGTCGATTCCCGTTCCGCAGAGGATGTTGGTCTCCGCAGGATTGTATTTCACTTGCAGGATAGTTTAAGAGCCCCAAGGCAGCTGGTGAATAGGTTTGGTACGCTCGTAAGACCACACCTGCACGAACTGTCCTGCAGTCGCGAATTCCCTGCGATCGTATGCATGGTCCACATTTGTGATTACGAACTTGCTCATGTACTTGGCTTTAGCCTGTAACTTATCAGCCCTATCAGCATTGAAGGCAGCATTGAAGTCATAAAGGTTGATGAGCTTGTCATCAGAAGAGGAGAGGAAGAAGTCGCCTTCCTTCGAAAAGCAGACACCTTTGACTGAGTGTTGATGATTATACACGGAAATTAGGGGTTTCCTTTCGGTAAGGTCCCAAAGTTTGACTTCTCCATCGTGGGAACCTGACAGCACTTTCTGGAGTCTGGAGGGGCACTTGGCGAGACACGTGACACCATCACTATGTCCAGTGAGAGTTCCAATGAATGGCTTTGCAAATATCTTATCAAGCTTCGTAGCAGTCACTGCTCTTTGGAATTCCCTTGCCCTGGAGAGAGGGTGTTCTGCGACTATAGATCTGACGACAGCGAATTCTGCGTCGTGAGTGATGGTTTTAAGCTTGACCATATTGATGTAAACTTTGTTGTTGTTGTTAATAGGTCTTTTTTTATTAATAAAAATACAGGGTCTCAATTCAACAACCCCACCAATCCATGAGGATTTTAGAGTTTTTTCGGGAATCTATTATAAAATTGTCCTAATCAATAGAATTGGGATTTATATTTCTTGATCATTAGGCTGGAAGACCATAGCCCCCACCACCTGGAGTTTTTATCACCACTCGTTCAAACTGTTTCACCTTTACTTGATTCTTCCCGCCCAGGCTTTTCACTATACCGTTCTTCAAGATAAGTAGGTTTTCGCCATTCTATCCTGCGGCCCCACCATTTACGCCGTAAGGACGGAATACTCTCCTTTATGACAGTATGCTGACCATCAATTCTTTGAAGAAAATGAACTCTCTTGTTACTCCATCTCCTCCTCTGTTTGCTCCATTTCCTCCTGATCCCTTCCGAACCTCAAATCTTTATAAGGCCACAGGATATCGAGTTTCCAACACTTAGAGATCAGTGATGCGGGTGTTCGTCATGTGACACTGGCAGGTTTTACCATTGAACCCCTAACCTGCGCCGCTCCCACCAGCTATAGTCTCATAGTAGCTTAGGGTTTAGTCTCCAAATAGGAAATTATTCATGGTTCCCTGGCTCGCTCCCACTGTTCGGAATGGTTTCAGAATTAAGTCAACGAGTCTTTGGGAGGTCTAGACATTTCCTCCGACCACTGCTGCTTCAGAAGAGGGTGATAACAGTGTATTGGGAGGAATATTGATATGGACAGGGGCTAAGCACCCGCTGTTCAGAGGAATTTCAGAGCTGATCAAACTTCGGAGACAGTATATGATTGCACTTTTAGTGATAGACTCCGGCGCATTAGTATTGCCAAACACTTCAGGACCAGTTCCAGAGAAATCAAATATTGCCTATCCCTTAGCAGAGTCTATTGACAGTTTGAGTCGAATCGGCGTGCCGTCATCCATAAACTCCTCTTATTGGATATCGATTTTCTCTTGACCGGGGGATGTTTTCTTGACGAAGCTACTTAGCATTGCACGAACTGCTTCTTCAGCATTTTTCTTAATAAAACCCATATAGTTCAAGACTTCGTCTAATCCTCTTTATTTGACTAGAGCACTGACTAGTTTGGAGCCTAGCTCGTTTGCTGCTACCTGAGCTTGCAAATCAGACACGTTATCGTCCAGCCTTCGAGAGCCCTTCATGATCTCTCTCAGAGCAGCTTCCTGGAAAACCCCTGCTTTTACTAATGTAAATCTTCCAATTGCAGCGCCCTCCTCGGAGAGGTATTTGGAAAAAGGAGGCATACTCCCTGGAGTCAAGCCACCAATATCAGCATGATGTCCTCTTGCTGCAAGATAGAACAGAATCTTTCCCTAGTAAGTCATGGGCGTAATTACTGTGAGATCCGGAAGGTGTGAACCGCCCCAGCTTGGGTGGTTTGTCAAGATCACTTAATCCACCGAAATGCCATGTTCAATTTGTTTCATAACTGTTGTTTGCATGGACCCAAGATGCACAGGTAAGTGTGGTGCATTCACAATCAATTCCCCTTTAGAATCGAAAATTGCGCATGAAAAGTCTAACCTTTCCTTCATGTTGGTGCTAATAGAAGTCTTTTGTAAAGCTTTTCCCATCTCTTCAGCTATGGACATGAGACGACTCGAGTAGATCGATAGTTGGATCGGATCACAAGAATATTACTTCGGTTTTGTAGCTTTATTCTGAGCAGCTTAGAAATTCAGTCTCTCGAGGAGTACATTTCTATGGATGACCCGTGCCTGCCAGCCAGGATGAACAACAATCGAAGCAGTCGGTGAGACCAAAATAGCAGGACCTTCGAGAAGAAGGTGTTCGGCTTTCTCGATCTGATAAAATGTTGTATCGAGGATCCCTTCATTGAAATGCACTCTATCGATCTTTAGAATATAGTTTGAATTTGGTTCGATGGGACCTGCAGGCTTGATGACTTCATCGATTATGGGGGTAAAGTTGAGTCTCAATCTACAGTACTCAGCCTCAATCCTCTTATTTTTTAGGATAAAGCCGAACTGATCCAAATGTTTCTCCTCGAACTCCTGCATCATTTATGGGCTTAAATTGACCAGAATTGAGTATGCAGTTCCTTCATACTTCAGTCCGACCTCACTTGAACTGCTAACAGGTTCAGCCTCCTTACTATTTTATTCCTTGAGCTTATCAATGCACTATTTTCGCATTTATTACCAGCTGAGGAGAGATGCTATATGTTCATACGCTTCTTACTTACCCGTAAATGTATATCCTAAATATCTCCTTGACTCTGTGATAACTTGACTCTTGCTAAGTCCGAAGGCACTTAGGATACCCGAGTATTTATGCAGGAAGATCCTGTTTATACCAATTTTTTAGGCGATTCCGCAAGCATGTTGCCCTCCAGCAGAGCCAAATACCAACAACAAATCGGGTGTCCCTCTGCTATAAAGCTTACGGACGCTTCTAGCCATCATCTCATTTCCGACTTCTACATACCCTAGTGCCACTTCCTATATACTTTTTTACCTGCCTCCTTCAGAGTTCAAGTAATGCTGGTTTATAGTTTGTGTCAGCTTCTAAAACTGTTTATGAGATAAGCTCGGATTTAATGGCTGCTTTCCATCAGCACCGAATATTTTTGGGAAGGTTTCCAGGTACAGACGATTCAACACCAGATTGGCATCCGTAATGGCAAGTTCATCACCAATACCATAGCAGACGGGTCCTGGGTGGGATCCCACACTCTCAGGTCCTACTTTAAGGATCCCATTAACGAATTATAGCTTAGAGCCCCCACCTGCTGCGATGGTGTCAATTTGTAGATGAGGAGTATTGACTTAAATACCATTAACCGTAAAGTCATAGATGTGCTCAAAATCCTTTCCGTTGAAACGAGAGACATCAGTGGAAGTTCCTCCCATGTCGAGACCTACAATATTTCTGATCTGGTTTTGTTTATCAAAATAGGAATTGATGAGAGGTAGAAGCTTGGCATAGCCGATAAGCCCGCCTGCAGGACCAGAAAGTAAAGCAGAAGTCCCTTTAATCCTATTTTTGGAGAAGCCTCCATCACTGCGCATAATGGAAAGAGGTGGAGGACAGTCGAACTATCCGCTAAAACTATCAAAGTATTTTTAGACTAAGACATTATAGGATGTGGGGGATTTTACGGAAAGGTGTCAGGAAGGCTTCAAGACTTGTGGTCTGTGCACGACCCAAATACCCTAACGAGTTTATTTCGCTGCTCATATATACGCTCGAGATCCCTCTTTCTATTAACCTCTGCTTGATGTAGATCTCATGATCAGGGTAGAGATAGGAATTGGCTAAGCATATCCCAACTGACCTTATACTTTTACTAAGAATATCTGCGATTATGGTATCTAAATGCTACTCGTCTATGGGTTTAACATGCAGACCCTCGCCTTTCTGCAGCTTGTCACTTTTAATTTGAATGGTATCTGGGTGGGGTTGCAGGTAGACTCTCTCCCTGACGCCATAGGCTTCTGAATACAAAGGAGCTGGTTTTGAGCATTTTAAGTCGAAAATATCGGGTCTAGTTTGATTGCCAATTACCAGGAGATCCTAGAAACCATGTGTGAGGAGGATCGCACATCTTTCACCTTTTGACTCAAGCAAAGCATTGGTAGCAAGCGTAGTACCCAAGTTTATATGCTTTATGTATTTAGTAGGTATTTTGCCTGAGACCTATGTGCCGAGCTTTTTCGAAAGGAATTGACGTATGCCTAGAATCGGTCCTTCAGTCTCACCCTGCTGGGAAGGAACTTTGAAGACCTCTTATGCAGCAAGGGTATTGTTCTAATAGACCTGCACGTAGAAATCAGTGAAGGTGCCACCACGGTCGATATTGAAGGCATAGTGTGTCATCGGATATTAACAAAACACTCTATCTAAATACTCAATAAAAGATCAATATTTACTAAACAGAAACAAATGATATGCCCATCTCAGGGGTATTCAGCGAGGCTAAATCATATAGATCAATGCAGAGTAATAAAGAACACATTATTTATTAAAGGAAAAGAGTATACATCTCTCTCCTTCAGTTTTGAATAGAGTTGATAATATCCAATAGGTCTGTATCGTAGTATTCGAACTTGTTCTTCTTGTTGCTTCTCCCAGCCTCGACTTTCTCTACTTTCTTCTGAGAGTTCTTGCTTTCACGCATACTGTTGTTGTTATTGCTATAAGTACTCGCCTTCAGTAATGCAGAGGCTTTGAAGTCATTCGATTTTAGAAGTCTGTTCAACACTTATTCGTCCATCCTATCGGTATTGTCAGCTGCTGGTTGAGTCTGTAAATTGCTCTTGTGATGGTTACTGTTCTCAAACTGCCTTACAACGTGTTCATGGGACTGGCTATTCATCATTTTCTGACTGCGACCTTCGCTACCTTTCTTGTTCCTACTCGAGCGAGATTACATGGCATGATCCTTACTTTCCTGTTTGGTTGATTTCTGCTGAATCTGTTCTTTTACCAATAGCCTCTGATAGACTTCCATGAGCTAATTGTAGTATCTTTATTCGCCGCTATCGGAATCTGCCACACTGGAGTATTCCTGTTCTTCTCGTCGTTTTGTCTAAGGTTTATCCAGTCTGTTCTTTGATTTTTTGAGTCTCTTCTTCATTTTCTAGATGCTTGATTTCTTCATATTTAGCCATGCTTTTGCCAGATCCGAGGCTTCGGCCCCTTCTAGTTACTATAGGTTGACTTCAAGTTATTCCTCCTCCTCCTCTTCGGGCATTTCGTGCGTCAGTTCTTAGTATGTCAGTATCTTGTTATTTGGCGAGGCTACCATTTGTTTAGGAGGTCGTGGAGGTACTCGGGACGAAATCGATGTTGCTAGAATTGTGGATTTCTGATGACTATTTCCAATTAGCTCATGTTCATTCAATTCCCGTTCCTTTGCTTCACGTGACTTGACGGTCCTGCTTGTTCTCAAACCTTGAGATTGACTATTTTCATCATTATATTATTCCGTCTGACAGGCCCTATTGGAGAGTAAAGGTGAACACTGGATCTATCGATTAGAAGACTGGGTAACGATCTGACAGCCCACGCTGTTCTTTTCAGCTTAAGGTGTAATCTGCTATCTGAACTGTTCGACCTGTGCCTCTAGCTCCCTGATTGCTTTTTCATATGACTCAATAATGGCATTGGATCGCTGTGCCTGCTCAAGACTGTCCTGGGCCTACTGAATACATTATTGGGACTCTCTCAGCTACAGTTCAAGCAGCGCAGCCTTTTCGCGTAGTTGCTTATTTTCGAGTTCGAGTTTAACATTGGAATCCTTTTGCTGTTGCATGCGAGTCATGAGTTCTCCTATTTTTGCCTTTTCCTCGGGACAGAGATCCATAAGGGTTATGCGTTTGGAGAGACTGGGGTTCTGCTGATGATAGGGTGAGTTGTTCGTTGGGTTATTCCATCTGCTTCTAAGTGTAGCGGAGGAGGGTTGTGAGGCCTGTTTCGACATAAGCTGTTGGCAGATAAAATAGTGAATGAAGTATTCAATCCAAATATGATTATAGTCCTTTTTTAAAAAAAGTAATAACCCAAATAAAATAATATAGATAATTTTTAAAAAATGACAAAGTGATATCATCCAAAAAACTGTGTGTGTGTGTGTGTCTATATGTGTTAAACATAAAGTCTGAATCCTGATATCGAAAGGACTATAGTAAAAAATACTCTTGTTTCACAATAAATAAGTAAACAACAGCCATTATGGATGAAGTCAGGAAATAAAGATGCATCTATATATTTTTTAACATTCATGTGTTCCTTGAATAAACAAAAAACATGTGTACTAAGAAAAAGAGATTCGAATAGGATTCCTTCTGAAAGTATATAGAATGTTTTAGGTAATGGAAGCGATGATGCATCTCAAAAAAGTTAACATGTAAAGTCTTCAAAACGATCACCAGATAATAGGGGGTTCATCTTAATGATAGTAGCTCTATCTGATTTCTCACTTGTGTTTTGAACCCACTCTGTTGCCTTCGCCTTCAACGCAGTTGTCGATGCCCATCACCTTGTTGCCCAGACCTTTCACCTCGTTGTCGATGCCTCTCACGATGTTCTGGGAGCCCCTCACTGTGTTGCTAATACCCTTAGCCAAGTTAGAAGTGCCTTCCACACAGTTATCCTTGCCCTTAACTTCGTTCTCAAAGCCGACCACCTTGTTTCTCTGACCATAAGCACTGTTTTCGGCACCACTGACATAGTTGCTAATGCCGTATGCGAAGTTATCCTTTCCCTTGACAACATTGTCCTTACCCATGGCCTGGTTCCTGACACCGATGGCTTGGTTATCCACACCCTTGACTTTATTGTCACGTCCATGGACATCGTTTCTCTCACCAGAAGCCTTGTTATGTTAGCCAATAACTACATTCTTGGCTCCAACAGCAAGGTTATCCTTTCCTCTCACCCTGTTGTCATCACCAGAAGCTTGGTTTCTAAAGCCATAGACATCGTTGTCGTTACCGCGAGCTTTGTTGTCCTCTCCCAGGACAACGTTGCCCTTTCCTAAAGCTTGGTTCCTGATACCTTCGACGAGGTTCTCGATACCTTCGGCGTAGTTATCTTTTCCGAGAGCAACATTGTGGACACCCTTCAGTGAGTTGCGTTCTCCCGAGGCAATGTTAGAGATACCAATAATGTTATTTTATCGTCCGTCAGCGATGTTGTCCTTTCCGAGGACATCATTTCTGATGCCTCTAATCTGGTTCCTCTAGCCTTCGGCATAGTTATCTTTGCCTTTCACGACATTCTTATAGCCTCTAGCGATGTTTCTCGTGCCTCGAGCGATGTTCCACGAGCCATAGACGTCGTTGTCGGCGCCTTAGGCTAAGTTGGACTTGCCCTCGACCACGTTTCTGAAACCCTTGGCGGCGTTCTTCTCTCCAAAGACCTTGTTACTGATGCCAGTAGCGACATTTTCGTCGCCAGCGACAGTATTGCACTTTCCGTCGACTCTGTTTTCGGTACCAGCGACCTGGTTCTTAGTGCCATCAACGTCATTGTATTTTCCCTTGACGATATTGGAGACAGTGCCATCGATATCGTCACAGTTGAAGTCATAGCAGGACTCAGCAGGCTTGGAGAGAACCCCGACAGCAAGTACAGCAGCAGCTAGGAGTAGTTTCATGTTTTGTGTGATTGTGTGTGTGTGTTATTTGATTATGACGAATACTATCTGATGGGCTGAGGATATAAAGGGTCTTAAAGAAGGCCCCAAAACCTTCTAAAAATCAAAAGTACATTGAGATTCTTTGATCCTTCCAAATTTGAAATAACCGCTCAGAACGATCTCAGCATAACGATAAGTAAAAATATCATTATCAGCATATTAATTATCATTACTTTTTGTTTATTTCTTATTTGCTCCAGTTTGGTACTTTCTCATTATTGTTCTAAGAGATATTGAGAGGGATGAGGGGAGAGAGTAGAGGGTATTGTTTCTTTGGATCAATAGAATGATGGGCTATATTCCATTATATATCCAGAGAATAAAATAATGGGTACCCACCCACTAATCACTGATAACCAATAAATAATCTTTGTTTTGTTTGTAAATCAGCAATCGATTGAAATGGAACAATCAATTTTCTGTCTTTTTATTGCTATCTTTTGCCTACATAAGTCCTTTGTCACAAACACCGACTATGCATATACATTAAGAACAATACATGATTAGCTTCATCTCTTCGATAACCCCCCTTTTTTAAAAATATTGGGACCCATCAACATAGGGGGTTATTGTGACTCAGTTTTCAGTATTATTTGGTATATTGGATATACACTGGATGCTCATGCCTTCTTTTTTTCTATACGTTTTTTACTGCATGCTCTCATCCTTCTACATTTTTCCTGCAGAAGAACTGCCACTCTATATATTCTTAATAGCATGATTCCGCACAATTCTTCCTGTTCACAGCTTGTGGGCCACAGCTTCACTATGCATGCTACTGTAGTGTCTCTATCAGTTCTCCGTACTTCTCCTTCACAAGTATCCATGAAGCTCCCTGCATTCTTCAGTTATTTCATACTATTGGCTAATTTCTTCTATAATCCTGAGTCGGTCACCATGTGACTCGCATTTTGGTCTATTATCATTCAAAGAGGAATTCATTGTTAGGGATAAACACATGTAGATTTATCTATACATTCTATACAGAGACTGGGGGTTGGTCTAATCGACTCTAAGTCTTTCCAGTCCCAGAGACGAGCCTGGTCGGGTCTGCCTCTTTAAAGTCGAGGATCGGCTGGAATGTTTCGAGCCGTAGAAATATGCTATAGCTAAAAAACGTATCCATCAATACTTAATCTAAAGAATGATGCCCTCCCAGATCCTGTTTTTGCCCACACATATCAGCTCCATGCTCCTAAAGGGTTCTCCACGATTACACTTTCGAGACACATCACCCAATACCGTCCTAGTATTTACAAAATCTAGCCTGACTTATAATACTATCCACGTTATTCTTGCTCTTTGCTCTAGTTCTAAAATAATCAAATAACCAAATTAAATTACACAAACACCAACACAGTTACTCTTTTCTATACTTTTACTACATGATATCGTCCTGGCTCAATAAGGCTGCTGGTGTCGTTACTGCCCAATCTCCCACCCTCAATCAGGATCCCGCATCTACCCCTGCAGTATTCAGAGTTGATCGTCGCCTCATCCAGCAATAGCCTGTTTCCCCCAATACTAACCACACAGCAATCATCGACAATATCATCCAAATAGTGTTCGCCAAACTCGACCTTATGGTGACCGAGCAGCTGGGTGAAGGACATCAGGACTACCCCTGTGTGCAGTCTCTGCGGCAAGAACTCAGTGACAGTCTTTATCAGTTGAATAACCAAAACAGCAGTAGTAAGAATCTAGAAGCATCGCTCGTGGAGACTAAATAGAAGTACAACGAACTTGTCGATAATATTAATAACAATCGCCTCAAACTCAAGAAGTTTCATGAGCAACTCTACTCGCTGTTTGAGTCTTATGTCAGTGCCCAGGCTGAGCTACTCCAGACTGAGGAATTTTCAGGACCCCTCAGAGAGATCCGCAAAGGGATAGTCGATATGGTGCCTGAGACTCTAGAAAGGCACATGACTCTTCTCTGCAAGTTACTTCCGTATGAACATTCCAAAGCAGTCACTGAAGCCTTGAACAAGAAATAAGGCGAATCCTCAGAACAAACGAGAATACTAAAAAACTCATTAAAAAAGATGGAAGCAGAAGTCACATCTCTCAGATAGGCCAAGAAGCAGGCAGAAGCCCAGCTCAAATAGGCTTTGGACTCGAAAGTAATTCTGCATGAAAAAGTAAAACAGTCAGAAGCCAACATCAGACTAGCAGAACAGTTGTCACAGCAAGTCTCCAAAGAGAAGACACAGCAACTCGAAAAAGAACTAGCACAGAAACTCGCACAAGCGAATAGTAAGATACATGCATTGGAGACAGAAGTCAAGAAGCTTAATGAAACAAACTCTAAGCTGGCAGCTCAGACAACAACTCTTAATGATCTTGCCGAAGAAGCGAGGTACCAGAGTAAGTTTGAAATGGAGAATGTCGAAAAGAAGTATATGGCCAGTATGAGAAAACTCAATCAGGACAAACTCGCACTGTAGTAAAAATATGCAGAACTCACCATAAAGTACAACACCCTGCTCCAGGAACAGAACATCGCCATCGAGAAGGCTGTACAGAGCAAACTGCAACTCCAGAAAGACTTGACTGATAAGGTTAGGGAGTTGGAGAAGGATTTGGTTTCTCTAAAGCAGAGGAACCTAGAAATAGAAGGGAAAATGGCTGAAATGGTAGATAGAGTGGTAGTCAAAGGCATGCTGGAAGTATACATGGACGAAGGGAAGCCTTGGCAGATCAAAAACTAAATCGAAAAGAAACTAATGGCACTACTGTCGATAAACGAGAAGAAGACCCCAGTCCCAGAAAAAATAGAACTAGCAACCTAACCAAAGAAACCATCAGGATGGTTTGGTTCATTTTTCTGAGACTTCTAACACAAAACACGATGGTGAGCTTCCGAAGACCAGATGATCAATGCTCGGAATTACTAAAAAAATAAAATCTTATCCCTTTTAGTTTTTTATTTAAACGGCTCCAATAAAGATAAAACGATTATACATTGATATTCATTCTATACTTATTTTCCAAGCCAGCCATCGTGCTAGAAATATGAGACTATTGATATGGTTTATAGCATAGCTATACCTATACACTATCCAAATCTATCACAACTTGTAGGTCACCTCGACGTTCACCTTGCCAGTCAGCACTCCGTTCTCCAGGATGTTGATCGGAACTGTAAATGGTTAGTACATGTGGGTTAAGTGGTTTGTTTTACTGACTGCGGCTTTGCCAGGATTGGCGTAGGCACCGGCAATGTCGTATGCTCCGACGCCGATCTTGTCGTCTTTTCCGACGTCATCATCAAAAGCCTCAATAGTCAGGATATCATTCTTCTCGGTGAATGTGAGGGTTTCGTTCCACTTGGGAGTCAAGCCAGCACCCTCATGAGGCTTGGTCTGTTTGGTCTCGGAACCGACTTTGACAATTACATAAGGGTCCTAGAAGACATAAGAGGAGAGGAGGTACCATTTTGCCGATGGCATCAAGATCTTTGGTGAAGTAGCCGTCGATGACTTTGATTATGAGAGAAGGCATTGTTTGTATGTTTGGATACTAATAAATTACTTTTTAATTTATTATGAATGATCGCACTAGCAGGTAGACACTTAACACGGCACCCACAATAATCAGTAAAATCCAGATACGACAAAAGGGGGTATAGAAGACCTATTAAAAGCTATTCCGTTTCATCTACTGGAGCTAAATTATCAAAATTATCAATAATTTGGATGTCGAATCGTGGTTCTTATTACGCAGAGTTGTTTGGCTAGGCAGTATGGTTTCTACTAATTGGTCAAATATGTGCTGTCAAGCTCTCCAGCCTGGATGCTCTAAAGCTTGTGCAATCGTTAGTCTCTTGGCTGGGTTCAAAACCAAGAACCCTTTCATAATATCTCCGATGAACCCTTTAACACTACTGAGAGGTTAAAGATGCGGCTTGAATTTGGGGAGGTTGGCCTAGGCAATTATGAGTTTGTAGTAGGTTGCATTACTTTAAAGTAGGGTAGAGTTTTCAGCCAGGCTCGATCATCCTATGCGGGATGGCCCAATAACATCAGCATCTGAAATATTGTCCCAATCTATGTACCCTATGTGAATAGCGGCAGTCCTGTCACGATCCGATAGATTACACATCCGATCGACCAGTTATCCACAGTTTCAGAGTACTCTACACTACCCAGGAGCACTTCAGGTGCTCGGCAGGACAAGCTTTGGATCTCGATCGACACTTCTGAATTCTTGCAATGGATGAATTTAGAAAGTCCAAAATCTGCAAGCTTAAGAGTCGAGGTAGTCGGATCGATGAGTATATTCTGAGGCTTGATGTCACGGTGCCAGATCTTACTATTATGCAGATAGTTCACACCTTCTAAAAGTTGGCGGATCATTGACTAATTGCATTAAAAGAAGAAGATCACGTTGTAGAATGTCAGATTACCTTAGCTAAGGACTCATTCACCCCATTCTTGAAGAACTTCTGGATGTAGAAGGCTAAGTCGAATTCGACGTATTAGTAGACCAACTCGTTTACTAGTTCTGAGGAGTTCATGTCTACCCGGACGTTGAAGTCCAGGAGCCGAACCAGATTTGGATGATCGACTTGGGTGGCGATTGAGAGCTCCCTGAGAGAAGTCTGGCTTAGCTGTCCAAGCACAGACCTATGAAAGTCCTGGACGAGACTGGGCTGGAGCTGGACCTAGGTTTTCATGACTTTGATAGCTACAACGGTGCCAGTTTGCTTATGCTTGCACTTGAACACCTTGCCATAGACTCCTTCCTGGATATAGGCATCACGGACGTAGTGCTCGAAGATGGAGTGAGCGGTATTGTCGGGGATAAGATTTCGGAGGGGTGGCTCCATGTGTTTTATCCAATATGTTATTAGATATGTCTAGAATTATTGGCTCCCAAATTAAGATTCGGAATTTTATGCAGTTTCTTTATACTTATAAACATTTGATCCGTTTCTACTGGTACTCATAAAACTATGTGCGATTTACAAACGAGTATTGATTCTGTTCAATATTATTGAATTAGTTGTCTTCTATTTTAGATAGCTCAGGTTGCAGAGTGATGGGTCCTATACTGCACCTTGTGGAAATAGTTCGGGTGCTTTGGGGTGTTCCTTAGGGACATTGCTCAGCCTCAGTCCTTCCACTGCTGGCAAACATATAATGATAGTATTCTGGATATTTACAATACTTCATAGCAACCTTCGATAGATTTTGGACTACATCTGGATATTTCGCAATCAATGCTTGAATACTCGAATACAAAAACCATCGGTAACATCAGAGTTTGTAAACCACTTCTACGTTCACTTTGCCAGTCAGCACTCCGTTCTCCAGGATGTTGATAGGGACTGTATCAATGATTAGTTTTTAAAGAAAAGCAGTATTATTGGAAACGGTTTTACATGTTGCTGGTTTGCCTGGGTTGGCGTAGGCGCCAGAGATGTAATAAGCTCCTGCACCTATCTTGTCGTCTTTTCCGACGTCCTCGTCGTGGGCTTCGATGCTGATGATGTCATTCTTCTCGGTGAAGGTAAGGGTTTCGTTCCACTTGGGAGTCAAACCTGCTCCTTGGTGTGCCTTGGTCTGTTTAGTTTCTTCTCCGACTCTGACAACTACATAAGGGTCCTAGAATAGATGAATGGATGGAGGTGGATACCATTTTGCCGATGGCATCAAGGTCTTTGGTGAAGTGACCGTCGATGATTCTGACCTGAAGAGAAGGCATTGCGTGTATGTTAGGATAAGTATTATTAAGAGTATATCTATTGGGATAATTTCGTGATGATAAGAAGGGGCGATACTGAACATGCACATCAAATCAATAATCAGTAATTTTCTGAGGACTTGATATCAGCTCGATAATTTTACAATATAGATGGAATATCTTTTATCTTAGGAAGTTAATTTGTTAATTCCCAACTCAGTTATGTGTTTAACCGCATATACTTATTCTGAGGTTTATTGTTAGTGGTGTATAATTGGGGGATCGGAGTTATTTTTGAGGGAGGTTTCGAAGGGAGAGGGGCTTGTTGACAAAAAGATAATTGTATTTATGGTTAGGAATCAGTTCATGTATATCGTAGAGAGGACTTTAAATACGATGCAGTTAGTGGAGGGTCCTAACAACAATACAGTTAGCAGGAAACACACACCTCTAAAAATGAAATGCCTAAACAAAAACAGTCTATTTTTATAAAAATAGTAAAGAGTGCAAAGTATGAATGTCCTGTTCAAAATAGTCCACAAACATATGTATATGAGTATATGGTCCATGCAATTATCAATTCTGTACAAATACCTTCGAGATTCCAGGGACCCCAGAATAGATTAGGAAAAATATATATATAACTCTACAGAACACCCCAACATCATTACATTATCCACAATATAACACACAGATATATAAATACATCTTTAAATAACCATTTTAGAAGCTCTCAGTTTCTCTATATATTCTCCCTAAGAATCCATGAATACCACTGTCAATGAGATCAAGGAAGACGATGACCATCTTGACTACCAGAAATACACCAACTACATCGAGTAACCTCCATTCTCCTTTATCCCCTTACCACTTCCCTTATGTCTTCGCAGTCCGAGCATTATGACTATCGAACACTATCGCCGCAAGGGACTATTCGAAGGGTCCCTCAAGTATGTCAATAAGATCGAGCAGTGGCTAGCCCAGACTTCAGACAGCGATCAGAATAAACCCCTCGTATTCGAGACTGAACCAGGCATCGGCAAGAAATCGATGTTGGTGCAATGGCTGGACCACCACACCAAGGTGTGGGCGAGCAAGCGATAACGCAATCTGGTGCTGCTGCACTTCGCGAGCATCGGAGGGAACAACACTAACTATTTCTACGCAATCTACCGTCTACTGATTAGACTGAGAGTAACGACCCTTACATCCAACATTAACTTCTATTTCTATGGATTGTTCTGCAGGAAGCACTAAAAATCAAGCAAAAAGTATAGTTACTCGAGGAGAAGATCAGAAAGTACTTCGCTTACTGGCTCGATGTCTGTAACTCTGAACTCGAGAAACAGCTGGTCGTCAACGACACTGTCGACGTCTACGACAAGATCATCATCGTCATCTAGGGACTCGAGAACTTTAAAGACGCCGACACAGGCAAAGAGTCCAACATTGCCTTCTGGCTGCCTCGTTCGTTCCCCAAGAATATTAAAGTTATAGTCACTGCCGAAAAGTCATCGGAAGCACTCAAGCATCTGACCAAAATAGGTTCCGAAATAGTCTTGCTCTAACCGTCGCAAGACATCCAGAAATTCATACTTGAGCGGGCTATCAGCACTGGGTCTATTCATTCGCCTGCTATCAGTAACAAACTCTTCAGTGTCCTCGACAGTCTCCTTCAGAAGGAGTCCTGCAGGCAGAATGTCTACATCTTCATCGAGACATTCGTCAGTGGACTCATCATTGACCCTATGCACAAGGACGAATAGACTATGAGAGTGCTGAGCAGCGCTATCGAAACCAAGATCAATTTCAATGAACTGAAGAATCTGACCACACTGGATACGCTCTATGAATTCTTACTATCCTTTTGGGAGGACAGCGGGATCTTAGCTATGAAGAGCAAATTCAAGGATTTGCTGTTGATGCTGCTCATCACTCAGAAAGGACTGACCTTAGAAGAACTCGCTATTCTTACTGGCGTCAAGGAAAAGGAGTGGAAATGCATAACGGCTGTTTTCAGCGTGGTCATCATGTCCTATAAGGACTTGTGGATGATCCATGACTCCTCTTTCAAGAGCACGGTACTCAGGAAGTTCAACGCCACCGATGATAAAATTCGGAATGCCACGAGAAAATGGCTGACGCCCTGAATGCAAC
This sequence comes from Lepidurus packardi, assembly GCA_023053545.1. Lineage (NCBI taxonomy): Eukaryota > Metazoa > Arthropoda > Branchiopoda > Notostraca > Triopsidae > Lepidurus > Lepidurus packardi. Next base: position 19,280 of record JAKZAN010000287.1, read on the forward strand.
CCCTAACTCCATTCGAAAACTGTAAGAACAGACCTACCACCTCTACGTGAGCAAGAGCTACTTCAAGCTCAAAGAAAATATCTCCAAGATCGAGAACTTCCTGCTACTCTTCAATCCTAATAACAAATACGATCTCAGCAGATACTGGCAGAAGCTGGAGGAAAAAGGCTTCGACCCAGTCATCGAGTACAATAAAGCTATCGAAGGGTTCTCCATGCATTATCACCCTACCGAAGAGAATATCTTCCGCATCATCGTCCAGATCTCCAGATTCCTCAAAGAATTCTGTGACTTCGAAACATACTACACGCCTACGTTCAGACATCCTCCCATTGCTGGAAGCCAACTATAGATGATGAGGATTGGGCTGCTTACAGAACTTGAAAAACTGAGCATTTATGTTGATAACTCTTGTGGAACAGCTGATGATGAGCCGGTCACTCTACCCAGCCTCAGAGAGCAGATCGACCAGATCAAGTAAGCTTACTTCGGTATCGCCAAAGAAGAAAAGACTGACGAGGATGTGGGCGATAAAGGAGGCCCCTTCGTCACTGCTCCTCAAGGACAATCCAACAGCAAACCTGATGGAACAAGTTCTCGACACAATGTCAAACGACGCAACCAGACTAATGTAAGGAATAAAACTTCAGCAAATCCTCAGGACAAGAGTAAGGACTCTAAACAGTTCCATAGCCGTGTTAAAAGCCCTCCAGCCACCTCATCTCAGGCTAGAAACAGAAGTCCCGGACAATCTCAAGGCAGCATCCACAATATATTGTCAGAGATCGAGCAGCTGAATGTCGATGTCCCCAAAAACAGATAAAAGTTCAGGAGATACTACACAGACTTGCTGAAAGAGCTCACCGAGAAAAAGGAAACTCAGGGATGTGATCCACAGTTTGAATAATTCCTAGAGAAAGACCTGTCCAACACTGACGTTGGCGGGGATGACGATGCAGATGAGGAAATGCAGTATGAAGAGCCTCTGGCCCTCACTAATGCCCAGAATTCCAGCGGTAGCGGGAATAATAACATTACCTACAGTGCTGGAGGCAGTCGATCGAAAGATGCGATGTCGACCTTATTCTCAAAGAAGTAGAAGACTTCCTCTCTGAAGTTGTCTAAGATCCGAGAGAACTATAATGCTTCCGAGGTCAGGCCGAGTCTGTACTACTATAAGAGATGGATTTGGATCCAGTTCCCCTGGGCATGCATAAGTCTCGCCAATAACTACTCCCAGACTCCTGAACTATGCCTCACTTCTGCAACTGAATACATGAGCGTCGAGACTGAGGCTAAGTTCACTCGTCAAGCTCTCAAAATAGCTATCGAGGCTAAAGAAAGGAAGAAACTGATGTTTACTAAAAAGGATGCTAACTTCATGACCACCTAGGAGAGCCGTATAAATAACGATGTAGCTTCTGGAACCAATCTCAACAAAATACCTTCAAAGCCTGGACTCTTTACTATATTCCGACAGACTAACGGCAGCACTGGAAATCCTTTGGCAATCACAAATGGAGGCAACAACATGAACTCATCCATCAGTGGATCTCGGGATCTTGCGAGCCCTATGAAGAGAATCCCGAGCAGCTCAAACCTGCCTAACAACACCAACACTTCAGTGACCCATGAATCTAACAAGACCAAAATGGGAATCAACTCTTTCGATCTGAGTTTAAACATTCTTACCAAGGAGTTAGAAGCTAAAAAAAACAAGTATAGGGCTCGAAAAGATATGCAGCAGTCTGAAACAGATAACATTGAACAAGTGCGTGAAAAGACAGCCAAAAAGGAAGGGCGTTACCATGAGGAATCTATCATGGCAGATACCGAGAGGGAGGAGGAATGCTGGTCCGTTGAGTTCATGGATAAGCTCAAGGGTTTCGCTCCTCAAAACTCCTATAACACCATGGCCAAGAATGAATTGCTTCCTAAGCTTAAAAATGACATCAAGTAGCATACCGAATACGAATTATCCTTTATCAAATCCCACATCGAAAACAAGAAGAAGTTGATCAATCAGATCATCTATGACAATGCTAAGCTGATGAAGGTTTACAGGGAACTGAAGATCAAGGAGATCCAGATGAGTGCAGGCGAGTCCAAAATAGGAAGTGCTACTTTCTATCAGCTTGAGGAAAAGAAGGAGAAGTTGCGATATGAGTTCAGCAAGAGTATTCTACAAAAGGAGAGACTCAAGATCATCCTCAAACTATGTTCAGATAACAAGACCAAGAACGAAGAGTACCTAACCAGTCTCAACTATCTCCTGCAGAACCTCAAGAAAATGATCAAGTGGGAACGTGGAGATATGAGAGTGCTTGAGGAGGAACTCGAGGAACTACAAGCCCTCAATGAAAAGACTGAACACGCCGAAAAGGAAAGGTTCAGAAACGAAGATCTACTTAATAGTCAGATCAAGCAGTCGATGGCGGATAAAGGCGAGCTGGAGAAGCAGATAGGTCGTATGGGCAATCTGATCTCGAAAGAAGTGAGCTGCCAGAAGTCTAAATTCGAGAACGACATCTCGGGAGACCGGATCAAGAACGAACAGAAGAACAAGCAACTACAGATCGAGAAGAACGCAAAGATGATGGAAGACCAGTTGGAAATGATGCAGAACAACTACCAGAAAATTGTGAGTTTGTTGGGGGTCAACGCTTTCGACTTCCAATCAGGTCCTGAATACAAAAGACTCATCCAGGAGAAGTAGCGCAACGAGGAACTCAGGTTTGTACTCTTCGATCGCAAGAACAAGCTGGAGGAAATCGAGAACGCGATCTCCAAGATCAAGCAGCAGGAGTCCCATCGCAAGGAAAACATCTGTCCGGATTCCCGCAAAAAGGTCGAGATCAAGAGGAACAACAAAAAGATCGCCAAAAACACATCCCATAGCAGTTTGTCGATCAATGGGGTTGTGTACTCCCAGGTGTGCCCCGAGCAGGTCAAGCATTTCAAGTCCCTGAACGAGACTCGCATGCGCATGCAGATCGGATTCGATAACATCGCCCTGCGGCTGAGGATCAAGGATCGGAATAATTTACGGGAGTCTCTGTTGTTGGAAGTGAACGACCGACTGCAGAGACTGAAAGAGATGTCGGAAGAGAAGTACGTGAAGCTGATCGAGAACAAGCTGGACGAGAAGGACCTGTACATGCAGTAGCAGAGGATGAGCCTGATGGAGGAAGAGGAGAACCAACAGTGACGCTATTCTAATGATATTTGATAAGTTCCGCCAGAAATTACACATATATATTCGAGACAACACGATTTAGAATATTCTTAATGATATTATTTTGGGAATCATAGTAAAGAAGATCAGAATAAAAGGGAACAGCGTTAGGGGTAAACGACACGCATCCTTCATCCAACACAAGATATATACATTACAATATGTGAATATACTTTCATGCCTCTTTTGTCAGTCTGAACAGTTCGTCCACGTCCAGGCCTTTACGTTTTAGACTGTGCTCATCAATCTACTCGCCGATCACCATCAGCCCCCCATCATCGATGTCGCCATCCTGCATCCCTGCGATCTTATTCACCTGCTTAAAGGCGTTATCACTATCGATGTGGAACTTGAGTTTGTGGGTCGTCCAGTCAACCCCATCCTTTTTCTGGTTCAGCCTTTTCCTGAAGGCATCCAATTTGTCTAACATTGACCCCTCGTGTTTCTATATCTTCTGCTTCTGCAGGAACTCCATCCTCTTCCTCTCGACCGTGGACAAGAGTGTCTTCTAATGCATCAGATCTATCTTTTCTTGGCGGTTGAGACTGCCTTCCTGTGCCTCTTTGAACTTGAGGGTGTCTGCGCGGATGGCTTCGTACTCCTGCTTCTGCAGTTCTCGGACCCTGCGCAGTTGTTCGTCCTCGATCTGTTCCAACTCATGTGAGGACTCTTCTTCCTCCTACTCTTCGTTGTCTTCTCCCCAATAGATTTATCTTTTTCCAGTCTATGGGTTGATCCTGGTCTTGAAGTTCTAAACTTCATCCTTCACTATAACCTGCTCCTACCCATTTTTATATACTGCCTCTCTCCTTCGCTTTCGATAGATTTCCTCTCGTAGCTGAAATTGTAGCTCCTCCTGCTCTGCCTGTAGGCCTCTCATCTGCTATCCCATGCCGTCAGCGTTTTACTCCTTCAGCAGTGCTTGCTACTGCAGTTTTTGTTGTTCTGCCTCCAGGATCTTTGCCTTGAGCTCCTGTTTTTTCTTCTCTTCGAGCTCTCTTGCCTTGCGTCTCTCTTCCAACTCTTCTTGGGAAATTACGACCTTCTTAGATAGCTTCTTATCGTCCAAAGCATCATGTGAGGAGAAGATGCCTCTCTTCTTCGGAGCAGCCTCCTCTTCGACTTTGACTCCACTCTAAAAGATCTCTCTTTCTTGCACTGCATCTTCGTCCTCAAAAGATAGCAACTGTTTTTTCTTGAGCTTCTTGGTTGCTTCCTTCTTTTCTAGGGCCTCTTGCTGGGATCTACGAGCTGCTTCTTCCTTCTACTTTTCAAGCTTTTTGAATTACTATTCTTTCGACAGCAGGTTCCTTGGCTTGATGTCATCAAAGGGATTGATGATGACTTTGGCTCTTTTGATAATCGGGGGTTCTGCTGGCCGATCGTTGCTGTCAGTGTCCAGACTCTGCATTGTCATCAAGTTATACATAGTATTCCCAACCACCTTTCCGAAGATGGTGTGTTTTTTGTTAAGGTGGATGCATTCTCCGAAGGTAATGAAGAACTGTGACTTGTTCGTGTTTCTACCAGTATTAGCCATAGCCAATAGCCCACGATGGACAAACTTGAGTCTTTGGTGGAACTAGTCTTGGAAGGCGTTTCCGTATATTGATTATCCGCCCTCGCCAGTCCCTGTGGGGTCTCCTCCTTGGATCATGAAGCCAGGGATGAGTCTGTGGAAGAGGGTATTATCATAGTATCCTTCAAGGGAGAGTTGTATGAAATTTCTGCAGGCGAGTGGAGTTTCGCGTGTCCACAGTTCAATATCTAGTTCTCCATGCGTAGTGTATAGGATGACCTTTCCGCTGGTGGGTGGTTATGTGACGTAGTTATTCGACATTTTTGTAAGTTGTCCCAATACTCTCTTTCTATCTTTGAGGTGTGCCTTTAATATTAAAAACAAAAAGGGAAAGGATTATATTCCAACTCTTATAAAGTTTGAAAATCAATAGTAATTCGCTATATCAGATTCGAAAAAGTAGAAAGCTAGCCAATACACGAAACACCATAATATATCAGATAGAGTGTTATCGGTGGGTCTCTTCAGCTGCTCCAAGAATGTACGAGCTCCTGTAAAGTACTAATCGAGTCCTAGACGCAGGGGGCTGCTGACTTCAAACCTCCCGGAATGTCGAAACTCAGGTAACCATGGATCATGTTTTCGTATATAGTGCACTCCACGTTCACGTTGTTCTTTCTACGACAAACCAAATCAAAAGGGTATAAAGTTACCGAAGCCGCAGAGCCATTCTGACCCCATCATCGTGAAGCGGGTCCTTCTCGCCCACGAACATCCTTGTAACTGGGTACCGTTTGATCAATTCGTCTGGGGTCCAAATCGGAGAAATGAGGTAGTCGCTTAGAGGATCGAACTCGGGCTCTTGAATGTAGCTATTAGTGCAGGCAGTCACAAACCCAAATGACAGCAAAGGATCCTCGAGACAGTGCATAAGACTTGGAGTGAAACATTTCAAGCTGATATTGACTGCAGGGTAGAAAGAAGCTATAGCATGGGGTAGCTGAATATTGTTTTCAATGCACAGATTTGTAAGCGCGAATGCTAGATTTCCACCAGCGCTATCGCCTGCTAGCACGATCCGCTTGTTCTTACGGATTGCAAAATGGTTATGCGACTCGTTCAGCAGCCAGTTGTAGGTCTGCCAAACATCATTAAGTCCCTCGGGATAGGGGTTCTCAGGGGCTTTCTTGTAGTCGACGCTAAATACAGGGACATTACATCTCTTAGCCCAACGACGAGTGTAGGTCTGGTGAGTTCTGGATGATAGGGCAATGAACCCACCACCATGGATATGGAAGATAAGAGTTGAGTAGTCTGTCTCCTGATCCGCAACATAAGAAGTGGTTCTTTCGAAATTCTTCTCGCAAATCACTCGGAGGCAAACTCTGGTTGGGTCTATTGTGAAAATTGACTTTTGGGAAGTATTGGCGGCTTGGCTCACCTTTGAAGTGTTCAGATTCTGATTAGGCGCTTACAATTCAGCCCTCGTAGTCTTACCACGCATCCAATTCAATACGCAAACTTTGGTAAGTTTGGGGTAGACATTGTCGTCAATAAATACCTTCCTCATGTAAGAAATTAGAGGCAAAGTCGCCCTCACAAAGAATTTGGCAAGTCCTACTTCTGACATGTTCCAAAGCATCCTTATTTTATTGATGTCCAACTTGGCCTTAAAGTTCAGGTTCCTGCGCTATCGTCGTTCCTTTCCGAAGGTATAAAGAAGCCCTCCGAAGGCCAGCACGATAGCCCTACCCAGTTCAGTCTGCAATGCAGCACTCTTCTCGGTAACAGCAGTAGCAGTCTGCAACATCATATGGAGATTGTTAATATCCTTCTGAACACTGGCGGGAGTTGCTAGCACTTTAGTCTTGGTGAACTTGCGAACTTCGTCCCATTTTTCGTGGGTCTTCTCGACCCCAAAGAGATCATCTTTGCTGAAAGTGATAGCGTACTGGTATACTGTGTTGATCGCTTTGATTTTTTCAAACTAAAATATTTCTTACGGGATTCAATAGAAGTACGGAATAAGAAGCGAGTATTTACCATGGTGTAGACAGAGGACTCGTCTAGGGGGTCCACAGTTATCAGTAGCTTCAGCACTTCGATGAACATGTGCAGGCTCTTCAGGAACCACTCTTAGTTTATGGGTTTGGAGTACAATGGCAGTGCGTAGTGTTTGAGGTAGGAGCGTTCTTTGAGGAAGTTAGCGTACTCTTCTGGTTCCCCTTCTAAGTGTATCAACTTATAGACGTCGTTGACCAGATTGTGCATCATCAACAGATTGTTCGAGAACTCCAGAGTGGCGGGGTCTACTTCATCTAGAGAAACGGATATTCTTTATTCATAGATGCTGAGTGTCTTTTTGACTAAGCCATTGAATTCGGCGAGGTGCTTATCCATTTCTGGGTACAACTTCTTGACAGTGGAAGTGGGAGGCATGACATGCAGGGGTTATTAGGTGTTGGGAGGCTCGGCCCAGAAGACTGGCTGGGAGGGGATCTCCTGTTCGAGTGCTTACATTTAAGTCTCAAGGCCTGATAAAAATATAGAAATATATATATGCATATATGTTATGGTATGAAAACTAGGTATTCATTAGTTTAGTCTGCAGCATTCCTCTGCATATATATCATTGAATACTCTTGATGATCACAATACTCTATTATCGGAGCAGTATTTGATTATTAAAAATATCAAGAGCAACAGGATTCTTATTTGGGAGCATCGATTAGAAAGATATAACAAATCAGAAAATAAAATGATACTCTAGTTTTATATTATCGCAGAGGTCAGCTGGTGCATAGGTGTTATACTCAAATCACGAATCAGGCTTCATGGTCGATCAGCTCCAGGACTCTCTCAATTTCGTCATTCTTCAGACTAAACCCTTTACTCTTTTTTAAAGCATCAATTAGTTTTAGTTTCCTGCTGACTGCCACCCATGTCCATGCCACTTGCACAGTTCCAGACTTCTTTTATCTTTGATGCCTCAACGTTACAAGTATTCCATTATCACAAGATCTTGCCTCTAAGTCACAGGCAAGCCCTTGTTAATAACAGCTATCGCATATAGGGAACCGTAGAGCACATTCTTGATTGATTTTTTGTTTTTCGGCCAAATCATAGATGCTGACTGAGAGGTGGTCCACCTGACATTCATACTTGACTAAATTGAATCCAACTCTAATCGTGCCTTACTCAGCTTTCAGGAGGAGATCGCTCGTTGGTGTGAGCTTCTGGAACTGGATGGGTGGGGAATCTTCAGTGTGTCTGTTCCACTTGATGAACCCTGCTATTCTCCTGGAATCTGAAGTGTTCACAAAGTAATGCCCTGGCTCATACTACCAAATACTATCAAAACTCCTGTTCCTCAAATGGTTGACCTTGTATAAAGGGACTTATTCGATTGTCTTCCTCAACGGATCCACCTCAAAAACACCCCATCTCCTCTGATGTGTATTTTCCCTAGTGTACCCTCTCACATAAATCTTCCCATAGTCGTTTATTTTCTTTATGCTTGCTCGATGCCCTTGCTTTGAAGGAAATTATGCACTGAAAATCATCTGATAATTACGGTCAAAGAAGCTAAAGCGATCCATCCTGTTGATATGCTGGTAGATGCATATCAGGCCAACTTTTGGAAACGTCTCCCCCTCATGAATTCCTGTCAGCTACTTCGAGTTAAACCCTGGATACTCTATTTTAGTGATATCATAGGTGATCATATCGATGACGTTGAAGTTGGTGAGGTCCAGGAGTTGAGTATCATTGAGTGGGATAAGTTTGAGTTTGGGGACTCCATAAGGCATTTATTATACGACAATTTAGGGAGAGAGACCCATGAAGACTAGCTGAGAGTTGGATTTAGCTTTGAGGGCCTTGAATTTGTTGTTGACTAGGGTGACAAACAGATGCACATCGTCATTTTCGAGAACATGCTGGATTGATAGTGTTTTGACGCGTGGGTCTTGGAGCGAGGGTTCCATTATGCTTTGTCAGAGGTACCTTCGCCTATAAATCTGTATGAAAGAACTCAATATTAAAAGTATCTAGCCAATCTAACAAGTACTATTATTGAAGAATATTTTACTCCTAATTTCTGACTTCAATTATACAAATCGATTTTTTTTTATTTTTTTACACCAGCTCTACTAGCTATTATATATGGTCGTGTTGTGTTTCTAAGGGGTGTTATCAAAATAAAGATGTATCAGTCTTTCAGGAACAGAGCGACTCCTGCTATTATCTTCTCTTTGTTCTGCCCATCCACTCGGAGTTGTAACTTAGTCAGTAGTCTCTCGCGTGATGACCCCGAGAACAATGGGAACATCTCCTGGTTGCCATCATTTGACTGTTTTTTCTCATCGAACCAGAGATATAGTGTTGGTAAGTTTACGAATTCCGGTAAACTCGCAGATCCTCCCACTAGCGAACCTCCTTTGAAATCACAGCCTTGGAGGATCACGTTCTTCAGTTTCAGCATCAGGCGGTTGCTTGCCGCTGCTTCAAATGCAGATATGATGTTAAGCTCGTTGATTGGTTTCTTTGCATCTCTGGCGCTCTGCTGCTTTAGAGCATTCAGCATCACATCTGGATGGTACAACTCGTTCAAATCTAGCTAGCTCTTTAACAGTGAAGACTATCTTGTAAGTTCGACCCATTTCTTCATTGCAATGACTCTCTTTGAGAATTCCTTCAGCCAATTAGCCAGAAGGTCAGGCCCTTCCCAATGAGTCGACCACTTCGTAGGAACTTGGTTCGTCAACATTTTGATGCCTTCGTCCTGTATTTATGAGGTTAATAGGTCATTTCCATTTGCTACCCCATCCAATCGGGCAATGCTTTGCCTGATCACCTTATAAGTCTGATAGGCTTGGCTTGCCTCCATGTAAACAAAGCTTTAGATCGGGTTGATGGAGTTCAGGTCACTTTGCTTGATTTCGACGAAGCCATTGTCATTGATCATACGGTCTAGACCTTTCCAAAGTAAGAAGGTCGGTTTTAGCATAGCAGCCCATTCTTCCCTCGAGAACTTGAGTTCTGATGCATCTGCACTGTTGATAGACTTTAGGTTAAGGACAAAGTCTTGGCTCACAAGTCTTTGAACTGTCTTGTCAATTGAGAAGGGTAGGCCGTACAAAAGGGGAGTATCAATATCAGGTAGCTTCTTTATGATATCATAGGGATTCTTGATACCTGTGGAGAAGAAGACATCCTTCTTAGCTTCGAGCACATCTTGGCTGAAGTATTCTTTGAGCAAAACACTGAGGGTACGGAGATCGATATCATTATCGATTCTTCCGCCGTATACTGTGTCCTGCATAAGACCGTATAGCATGTCCCAATTAACATTCCCAGTACTCTGGCTGGTGACTTCGCTCATGAGCTGATGTCCTGCTCGATAGTCACCATAGTTAAACTCGTAAGATTTGGTCCAGCCTTGAGGAATATAGTTTCTACGTTCCTGGATCAGGGCGTGGAAGTAGCTCAGAGTAAATACGAGCCGGCCTTTGGGTGAAGGATCTGGGCTCTGGGCATTCATGATTCGCAGAAGATTCTGTTTGACGCCAGGAGGTGCTTCATAGCTAATCTTAAAGCAGGTTTAAAGCAGAATAGTGGGGAACTTGGGGTGTGCTTCAGTAGTCAGGAACAGTCGGAAGTTAGGGTGACGATCGGGGATAGCTTTGAACTCTTTTTCGAACACGCTTAGGAATGAAACCACTAGATGCAAGTTCTTGAGACATAGCCATTCTCCCTTTTTGGCTGCTTCTCTTAGCATCTACAGAGCCAAGTCATTCTGGTTACCTCCCATCGACATTTCCTTCAGATTCTCTTTACCGATCGACTGTTCTGCATATTCCTGCAGTTATTTTGACGGATCGAAGCCTGCTGATACGATGAATAAAGCAGGCACCACAGGTGATAAAATTTCAGTAGTCAGTGTCTTCATGTTGAAGTCGAGGCCTGATAGTTTTTCCAGACCCAAAGTTTTCTTGGCGAAGTTGGACAGTGAAGGAATGAGTCTCTCAGGTCTGCAGGACTGCACCACCAATGTCTTAGTGAATTCGGAGAGAGACTGGTCTGGTATGGTTTCTTCGGGATTTATGCTTCGGTACCACTCTTCCCACTTGCCATCATTAAAATCAACTTTAGCCACACCTGAACTAACAAGAGACTGGAATTTCTCTCTTTCAATAGGATCAAGCCATCGAGGAATCTGGATCTTAGAGTCAGCAACAACATTGCCCATCAAGACTTCATAGTATGACTCATTAATCTAGTTAGGGTAGAGAGCTTTGCAGAGTAGGAGGGCTAACACGATGCGATGAGTCTTCAGCAGAGCTACAGATATATTGTTATACACAATAGAGATGAGCTGGCTGCGAATGTAGTCAAGTTTGTCACCTTTGTAGGTTTTGACATCCAGTGCTTTTTCGAAAAGAGTGATGAACTGTTGCAGAGAGAACTTGTACATTGACGATAGTTTCTTCAAGGAAGCCAGAGTGATGAAGACTGTGGCTCCACAGCGTGATAATGGTTTATACACTTCTCTCTCTTCGTCTAGCTTGGCCTGTAGCCTCTAGGATTCCACCAAGCTGTTGCTGATAATGGCACTGTTTTGCTTAGTCTGGTTCAGAGATTCGATCAGAGCCTTGTTTTCAAGAATATTGCCTGTTGACTCTGCTAGTTCCTTGAGCAATAGCTCCTCCATTTCTGCTAGTTTCATCTTAAGTTGTTCTTCCTTTTCTAAATACTCCTGCTTCTTTCGCTCGAGTTCGGGTTGTTCATGAGTGATAATAATGGATAGGAGTTTTCCCTCAAGACCAGAACGAGTAACTGAGAAATTAACGAAACTGACCAAGTCCTTCTCGTTGGGAGCCAGATCGATGTTACTGTTACGGGTTGTCAAGTACATTTTGAATGTCTCGTTAAAGTCGATCTGTTTCTCTCCAATCTGAACCATCATTCGTGGACCAGATCTTTGGAAGTCCTTCTTCAAGATTGGTACCAGGATCGGTTAAATCATATCCAGCTCCTGGATGATTAGGGTCTTACCGAATCTAATTGCGAGTTCCAGGAGGTTCATGAACTTAGGTTCCTGCTGACTCAGGAGTTCTACCTGTCCTTTGGCTCCGATGCATTTCTTAAGCCAGTTAGTGGCTTGGGTGTTTGGATCCATCATCAGCACAGTCTTGCTCGTATTGAAGATTATCTGGCTGTTTTCTAGCGAGAGTGTATCATTAGGAAGGCCTAGACCTGTCTCTTTGAGCAGCGCTGATTCATTGGAGATAAACTTAAGGAAGTTATAGTTCGGGGTATTGAGCAGTTTCTTCCATGATTCTAGATTCTTCTCTCTGATATTTTCAGGGTGTTCGCTCATGTAAGTTATGTAACTCGCAGTCAGTAAAGAGTACTTAGGCACTAGCTGCAGCTCTTCCTCGATCGCCCTCTTCTCGATGTCCCATCTGACCTTTTCGTCCTTGAGTTTCTCCAAGAGGTTCTGAGCTACAACTACAGTTTGTTAGGCCTTGATCTTGTCTGCTTTCAACACCTACGTCTCATTGATCTTGACTGCATATTCCTCGTTAAGATTCTTTATCGAGGATTCCAGTTTATCCTTAATAGTCGAACACTCGATGAGCCTGGCCCTTGAACTCGATAACTTTTCCTCCAGACCAAAAAGCTCTTGTTGAAGAGGTCTGACTTTTTCGTAGACTCGACTATACTCAATAACTGCAACCACCCACTCAGCCAGCGGGCCTGCTGCAGCAGAGCTTCTGTAAATTACGTTCTTGTCGAATGACTTCGGCTGGTTCTGAATAATATTTTCGACCTCTCCTCTCAGCTCGCTCTTCATATCGCGAATCTCAAACTTGAGAATCTTATCCACACAAACTTTCACGAAGGTTTTCATGGAGTTCCAGCTCTCATCCCTGTTACCGAACAAGTATAACACAGCTTTCAATACATGTCGCACTGGTTCTGGGGGGTTCATGAAACTTCTCAGCTCATCGATATTCTGCTTGGAAATCCCTCCTACTGCCTTCTTTGAAGCCTATAAAATGGGTTGCACGCTTGACAATTAATTTTCTACGATCACTTTGCTCTTTTAGATCTTAGTTTCCTCTGTCCTCAAGAAAGTCTGTAGCTTTTACTCCTAAACCTTCCTCTCAGAGGCTGTAGACATAGCTTCTGTGATTCTAGAAAGTGACTCGTCAGCCTCTCTCTGCTTGACGATAACCAGCGCCTCTTTTTGTTTAGCTTATTTGGTGAGTCTGTCGACTGTGTCTTAGGCCTCTTTGAGTTTGTTAAGTCCCTGCCTGAGCCTGTCGGTTTTGTTCCCCTTTTTTGACAAACATCTATTATAGACTAACTTGAAAGTATCGACATACTCACAGAAAGTGCGTGAACTGCCGTTATGTATAGATATAAGGCTATCGATAAGTGGACCCTGTTATTTGGAAAGTTCTGGCAGAGATCTAATGGCAAATTCCTTCAGAGAAGTAGATTTCATACAGTCCATCCAAACGATGCGGCACTTCGAATAGAAAGCAGGATTTGCAGAACACACCTGTTTGAAGGACTTGCTTCGATGGTCGAGCGATACAATTATTAGCATGTTCTTCTTCAGCCGCTCGCAGAAACTTTCATAGGTCGACTTCCCGATGAATTCAGCTTTGAGCTGTTCAGGATCTTGGATGAGATGCTCAACCTCTTACGCAGTAAAGAGTCCTGGGATCTCACCAGAACTAATTAGACTGTTGACTTTTTCCAACAATTCGTTCTTCTGCAGCTGGTGGTCCTCGAGCATCAATAGTACTTTTTTGTTCTGTCCTCCCGCTATTTACATGAATGACTTGAGATCTTTGTTAAAATCTCTCACACTTGAGTTCCTGGATACTGTGGGTGTGAGGAAAGTATACTTGTGCTTAAATGCAACCAAACCAGCTGCACTTCTCCTCAGGTTACCTGAAGATCCTGCTAGCAGTAAGGCACCGGTTTCCAATATCTTCTTCTCCATCGCAGCGATCAGTTGCAGAACTTCATCGATTAGAATCAGGTTCAGGTCCTTAACTTCTCTTTCGTAGAATTCGATGGCTGTTTTGATAATGGTGATGAATTGTTCGCGAGTGCAAGGGGCTAGCTTGTCACCGTTAATAAGGTAGTAAGGTTCAGGAATATTGTTAAACATCGGCTTAAAAATTGAGCTGAATTTCTTCTTGGCGTCCTCATTGATAAGACGATCGCCGAACTGTCTCTGCAGTTCATAGTAAAGTGCCTTCATGATCTGATCTTACTTTTTGAAGTCGATATCATACAATGCTAGATTGGAGACAACTGAGTTCAAATCTCTGGGAGCAAAAAGATAGTGTCTCTGGTCATCAGCTTTGAAGTTTTATTGGATTGCTGTCCAAATGCCTCTTACTACTTTTTCTATAGATTCTGCATGTGGAGTCAAGCTGGAGAGCGTATGGTTGGTCCCCACAGACTCATAATCCACCCACAATACCTTAACATTACTGACAAATCTACTGGTAATTTCGAACCTACCAAGAGTAGAGTCAGGTTTCATGATGCACACGAACTGTATGCCTTCACCAAGCTGTACAAACTCAAGGTTTTGATCATAGAAACCATGGTGGGTGATGAGGGCCTGGAGGAAACTAATAAGCTGGATCGTGTTGTATTTGTCAGGCCTGGGCAAGTTGATTTCTTTGAGAATTATGATTTGACGATTGCAGCTCATAGGTTTGAGGACTCTTCCAGTGGCAGAGCTGGATTTCTGACAGGTTTGTAACAGCTTCTGGATAATCGAACTACCTGAAGTCTAACGGTTGCAGTGGATAGTAATCACTTTGGTTTTTTCTGACTTCTCAAGTTATTGGATACCAGCTTCCACTAGTACTGACTTTCCGCATCCTTCTTTACCGACCACAATGAAGTGATTACCTGACTTCAACCAGACTCTTACGATATCAAGGTCTCGCTTCAGCTCTTTAGTTAGGACAATCCTCCGGCTATTATTAGCATCTGCCTTCAAGGGTTCGTTTTAGTAGTTAACAATTCGATTACTGGCTGGATCAATGAAGAATCCGAGCGGATTGTTGATGTCAGAAGGAGTTCTTCCATAGACCAACTTATAAATCTATGCTCTAAGCTTGTTATCAAAGTTGCTTGCGAGTCCCTTTAGCAATAGACAGTTCAGCTCTTCATCAGTTTTGACTCCGACCAGCAAACTCAGAACATTCCGGACCAACCCCACAGTGGTTGTCCCGACGACTTCTTTGTAAGCATCGCTTTGAAGTTAGGTGACCAGTTTCAATATCCTTTCTGCATTTTTCTGGACAACAGTGTTGCTCTGCTCTTTGATCCACTTGTTGACTATACCAGTGACATTGATGTCCTCGTTGTTAAGGAAAATCATACCCATGCGAGACACTGTTGCAGGTGAGGCGAACTGCAGATTGTCGGTTTCAAAGATAAAGTTAACATTGCTACCGAAAGAAATACGTTCTCCCGTTGGAAGTGTCAGTAAGTGGTTGTCATCGAGAACGCTGTTCAGAGACTCGATCCACTCAGGATCGATGTCACCGTCACAGATCACCCAGTTAAGGGTGGTGGATTAGGTTTTAATAACCTCTCTGGCTGAGTATGTAAGCACACCTTCGCTGAACTATCTAGTATCATTGTTCATGTTTCCCAGAAGTTGGCTTCTGGGCATAGCCTTGGGATTAATGAGGTACACCTTGACGTGTTGACCCAACTTTTCATAAGCCTTCTTTAGGACCTTCCAAATGGTAGTCTTTCCACAGCCAGA
Source organism: Lepidurus packardi (assembly GCA_023053545.1). Taxonomy (NCBI): domain Eukaryota; kingdom Metazoa; phylum Arthropoda; class Branchiopoda; order Notostraca; family Triopsidae; genus Lepidurus; species Lepidurus packardi. The sequence continues at coordinate 34,853 of JAKZAN010000287.1, forward strand.
AGGTCCAACTAGAACTGCTCCAATTCTTTGCTTTGTAGCTTCATAAAACTGTAAAATCTTATTGACTTGATTCTGCATTATTTCTAGTTTTTCCTCTTCGAAGATCTGTTTGGCAGCATTAGTGATGCTCTCATAGATAATATCTTTGACCTGGATGCCAGGGAACACGTCTTGGATCAATACCACAAATTTGTTCATGTCGGTGAATGTTAGTTTGCTCAAAGTATTAATTCGCAGAGCTTTGATTAAGAGTTCAGACTCAATCTCAGGAGTTACTGTAGATTTTTATTCGAACATAAGTCTGCCAGCAACAGTCAGAATTGTCTTCAGAGCTCTCAGACCCCAGTCATAATGTTGCTGTTTTGAAAGTAACTGCTTGCAAAGGGTGAATACGCTTATGATCTTTTACGCGAGCACCTTGGCAGTTTTGAACCCTTCGGAGTAGAGTAACACCTAAGCGATAAGTTCATTATCAGGAACAGACATAGCTACAGGACGGAACAGTTGCTTAAGGTTATCAGGAAGTTTTGAACGACCACCATAACCTTTACCTGCAGGATTTAAAGTGACGAAGATGCCTGAGTTTGGGTTGACTTCGATAGCCTTTCCTAACAGATTCATTGACTTAGAGCGCAGCTTTATCGCCTCTTGAATAAGCTGAATCTGCTGGGAAATAGCGGAGAGCTGCTCTTCAAGGAGTCTATTGAACTCATCAAAACAGCCCCACGCACCACACTTTACCAGCCCCATAAAGATTCTGCCCATTGACTGGAAGTCCAGTCCTTCATCGCAATTAAACACCAGCACCTGTCTGGCGAATGCTTGTCCCAAAGCCTTAACCGACTCTGTTTTACCTGTTCCTGCAGGACCATAGGGATTTCCTCCGAATCCCATGTGCATGGCCTGAGTCAGAGTCAAATAGCACTTATCAGTGAGAGGGGTATGGACGAGCTTAGGTGCATTACCCTGATACTCGAAAGTGTAAACAAATTGTGTGTTAGCCATATAAATATTGACATCGTTAGAGTTGCTTGCTTTTGCGAACTTAAGTTGCTTGAACCACGTCCAGTCATCTTTACTGCGAACCTTCTTCGCAATTAGACTATTGATGACTTCGATTTGATGGATGACGTCTAGGATCAAAGACTTGAGTTTGGCTAGAGTCAGTTCAGGAGAACCATGACACTTAGAAGTTAGGGAAGAGAGTAGCTTCTGGTGTTCAGCAAGGAAATTAGGCAAGGAGGAGGATTAGATAGCTTTGGTGCACTTCATATTGAAGTTGATCTCGTTATTCAAACATATAATTTGACTTGGGAACTTTTGGAACACCTCGATCGAGTAGTTATCCCCGATGTTCTTGGATAGTTCCTTCTTGAGGGTCGCCACCATGTTGATAGTCAGTTCATCTAACCATTTCTCGACAATCTCATCCACATCAATTGGGCTATTCAATGTGACTTGTTAGCCCAAAGACGAGTTCATGGATACGATTGTGGCTGGGAGTTCAGTAATTGTCACTGTATGAATTCCCGAAAATAGTTTCTTCAGGTGCTGTTGGATGACAGTTGGGTTCTGCGACTGACCCAATATTTCCAGTAGATCATCGTCTCCGATGAAGTAGAATCTTGGGAAGCGGTTTCTTTTTTATTCGAGAAAGTCATTCAAAGCTTTCTGACATCTCTCGAGCTGTTCGAAGATGGTGTTGAGGGTGTCTTTGAACCCAGCTATTACTGCAAGTTCAGCCACGCGTTTATCTCGTTCAATGTTGACCATGATATTTCTATAGTCCTCGTCCAACCTTCTCCAACGACCTTGTTCCTGAGGCAGTGCTCCTCTCATAAAGATAGGCTCGAGATAAACCCACTTTCTCTGGATTTGGTTCAGTCTTAATAGATAACCATCGAGGGAACTAAATTTCTCTTCATACTGCACGATTTCCTAATTGAATCTACCAGCCCACTTACTTTCCCTGAGACTAGCTACCAGAGATTGATGGTCAGAAACTTCAGTCATTAGATCCTTCCACTCCTTGATCAAAGGAGTCACACGACCACTCGAGCTGTAATCAGAGGTTTCGAACTCTCTCGACTCGCACCAGTTCTGCAACTCAGCCAAGGCATCTCTGATCGTGATTTCTCCTTTGGCTCGTGCCTCTAGGTTTCGGATCTCATTAGCCTTTTCATTAATTTCGCTATCAAGCAAATGACCGAATGTAAGCTTATCGGCTCCGGTAACCTCTTTATCAACCTTGAGTGTAATGAACAAGAATGCCCAATGTTCCCTTTCAAAATTCTATCCACTGACGGCCTTGAGTAAAGGAACCAGATTATTATTACTCACCATCAGCTGGTTCATATAGGTTAGGACTATATCGTTGCGGGGTGCCTTTTTGAGTCTATCTACATACTTGTTGTTTAGATCTTGGAATCTATAAATTTGAGATCTAAAGGCAAGCCATTGTTCTTTTTGAAGTACTTCTAGCTACGAATTGTACTAGGCGAAAAGTTTCCAGTTACCGAGTTCGTCTTCCAGTTTGGATTTGATTTTGTTGTAACTAGACAAGTCAGGGGGTTTCATATTGAAGTGCTCGCTATCGCTAATGCATGTCTGAACTTTGGTCTCGAGTTCTGACCAGCTCGCCTGCCATTCCTTCATTCGTGCATAGATGCCATTAGCTGTCTCCTTATCCAGTGTATCCGTCTTAGGTTTGATCTGCATCCACTTTGAGGCTAGTTTTGCAGCCTAGTTTTACGCCGCTTGCCCTCTCTTCTGGACCTCTTGCTTGATATTATTTCTCTGTTCTGACAAAACCCTGTCGTAGTCGTTTGAAGCCATCTCAAAGTTCTCCCATCTCTTGATCATGTTAGCAGTGTTATAGGATACACCGGTGGCAGCCCTTATGTTGACATTCTTTTTTTCAAGATTTCTCATTTTTTCCTACATTTTCTTCTGCTGGGCCTTAACTTCTTCATAAACTCTCAGAGTCTGCGCCATCTCCTCCATCGAGGCAGGCTTCTTGCCAATTTTTTACATCGCTGTCACAATGAAGTTCTAGACTTCTTGCGACTCCTTCTTCAATTGTCCTTTGATGATCTGTATTAATGAGTCAATCTGAGAGTCCAAACAGAGCTGAAGAGATGCTTTGAACTGAGTCTTATCAATGGTAATGCCTTCGATCTGGATCGTATCATCCATTCTTTCGGCCTCCTCCTTTTTGCTCTGCAGAATCACTAAGGTTTCATTGAGCTGATCGCTAGTAAGCTTCTCTTCAAGCCTGTCAATATCCAAGGAAGAGACATCTTCCCATTGCTTGTTGTCATCTATTATCTTCTTGAGACTGCTGAAGAGAGATTCGCTCTTGTTATATAATGTTACCAGGTACTCACTATTCTGATCAGGGATTTTCTTATATAGATCAGGAAGCCCACCTACGCCTTGAAGGCGTTGAGACCAGCTGACGAAGGCACCCAACTAACCATAGTACTTCTCTTTGACCTAGAAGATTTCTGGCCGATAACCAATGTTCCTTCCGTTGAGCACTAGCTGCACAACCATTTAAATTTTGATTCCCTCAACGATGGCCTATCTCCAGGTATTTTCGATAATTTTGCTCAGCTGATAATCCCAATACTGTCTCCACTCAATCGAATCCCTGCTTACACTCATGTTCTCGAGTGTGCGGCAGATACTGTCCATTTTTTGCGAATAAACTGTAAAATTGCTTGGATTGAGAGGATAGTTCAGAAGGCTCAGAGCAGTTTCCTCAATGGAAGTGTGCGCAGTGTGCAGTTTCCTAAGAGTATCCTGGAGTGTGCTATGACGCTTATTCAGCTGATCGATGAAAGCCTGGAGTTATTCGACACTGTCCCAGTTGACATATTTTTATTTGTCATATTTCTTCTTCTTTCCTTTGGGGAATCTGATACACTCCTCGATCAGTTCCACCTATTTTTTAATCATGGGCTTTTGACACTCCATGATCTTATTCTCCATTGAGTTGTAAGTATTGATTAGTTGTTTCAGAATCATATGCTACTTGTTGTACTTTTTTGCCACTTCGAAAGCATCCCAAGTCGAAGCCTGGAACTCCTTCACGTAGGACATTTCGAACAACTACTTCATATCTTCTACGAAGCCTTGTGTTTCTGGGCATGTCAGAACTTTGATAACGTTGTCACTAAAACTCAGCTCCATACGACTTCCGATCATCTTATGATATGCCTCTCCGCTGGGGTCCTTCAGAACTCCTTCAACAGTTGTTCTAAAAGCTTTAATAGCCTATTTCTCAATTTCCTCGAGTTTAGCAATAAGTCCCATCGATGCTTTCAGTACAGCATCATACTCACTTACATCTTGGAAACCATCCTCACAGAATTTCTTGAGTTTTTATGTTTTGACCATATAAGACTTAACTGCCAGTAGTTTACTCACATGCTTGGGTCTGACGCTGATTTCTTGTGTAAAGTTCTTTAAGTATCCTTCAAAAATCTTAGCCAGATGTTTGGCACACTCTGACCTCTCTTTTCGGAGAGCTTCTCTTATGTGTTCCTCTTTCAGCAGGTTTTCCCATTTTTTAGCAACTAAGAACACCCCTTGGGAGTTATTCTTCTGCAATGCCGCAGATATGTCCTTGGAGATATAAGGGGCACAGCTGCCTAACACACTCTTGATTTTGTCCTTAACTGACTCTAAAGCCTCTTGGAACGGCTTGCTCTGAGAAAAGGTCAGGTTAAGAATATTATGGGGTAGAAGAATATTGAGCAATTATTAGGGATTGATTCCTAGAGACGAAACCCTGTTAATACGAATGAGTTCTTCGATTTCGCTTCTGATGTTGATAGCAGTCAGTAACTTGCTTTCGAGCTCTACCAGCATCTTGAACCCAAAGGGAGCGACTTTCTTCTTGAAGATTTGTTGCTGGTAGAAGCGTCCAGTGGTCTGGAACTTACGGCAGTACGCTACCACCTCAGCCAGCTTGATTTTAGTATCGGTTTCGAGTGCCCAGATCTGGGAACTCTTAAACTCGTCAGCAACTCTTTCATTGATTTCGAAACTGAATAAATCCACGACTTTCAGCAACCTCTTATCGGTGTAAGCATGCTAGCTGTTCCATATTTTAACAAGACAGTTCCAAGTCTGCTCGATGTTGTCTTTCAGGTTCACGACCTCCACGTCAGCAAGGTTCGACCAGTACTTATGGATCTTGGTATACGCCTGGTTGATGAATTCGAACTTAGGGTTCTTGGCATTCTCTGTTGCTTGTTGTTCCCAGAATGAGAATTAATCGACTATACGTTCCATGTCCAGATCGTTTTCGCTGCTTGCCTTTTTACGGTTGCCGGACTCGATTCCGAAGCGAACCTCATCGAGAGTTGTAGCTGCTTCAGGATCTTGTTTGCGAACTATAGGACTATAGAGTCCCTTCAAAGTTTTGAGGAGGAACTGCATAGGATCTTTGGGTCTCAGACTGATCGAAAGAACTTGGCTGGGGTTCTCGATTTCCTGGTTATTATTCTTGAGTGCCTTGGTGATATGGATAAGCTGGACCTGTTCTGGCGTGGGATCCCCAGCATTGTATGCCTTGAATCCCTTGGTCGCACTATAGCTGAGGATAAGAGTCGACTGATGCGGATCATTGATAAACTTGTCGAGTAGTGGAGCTTTGTTCAGAGAGCGAGGTTCTTCTTCGAGGTTGAGCAAAACCTGTAGGCAGGATAGGATGTATGCCTTTTTGGAGTCCATACGTCAAAAAATGATAAAAAAAAATAAGATGTTTTGCGATTGGGGTAGTGTTTGTGTAATGGATGATATTTTAAATATTTCTAATGGGCAAGCACCTTAATTATTTTAGAGAGAGAATAGTGAAGAAACAAAAGAAACTCTCATATTTTCTTGTACATTCCTGTGTGATATTACCTATTTTTTGAAGTTATATTTTATTAGTCAAAAAAAATATCGAACCGTGGTCCTGAGCGTGGTAACTCTGAGCCATATTGTACTTCAGACCAAAATACTTAAATAAGCTAAATAAACCCTCAGCGCCAGCCATTAACAGAACTACCTGAATTTAGGGGCTTTTAAAGCTACAGCTTCCTGCAACTCTGTTGAAAATAAATTTTGATTCACTCCAACTTCAACCAACATGGAAAGAAAACCACCTGTCTATATCGGAGTATTCGTCCAAGACGATAAGTCTGCCAAAAAGCAAGTGAAAGAATACGTCCTTGGATGCCTTAAGAAACTTAATGAGGTCTACAAACTGCCTGAAATCTAGAAGGATATCAACGAATTCGACCAAACTTTCAACTTTCCGAAGGACGTTCTTCACATCACCTGTCTCTTCATCGGCCGTGAGAAGATCGCCAACATGAAACCAAGCAAGCAACAGATTTACAAGGATTTTGTGTTCAACGACACGCAACCCATTCGTCTGGAAGGCATCGGCTACATCCCTGGCTACCTTATTACTGCTATCTGTTCGTGTGCAGTTCCTAGCGATAACAACTATCCTCATATGACTCTATACCTGAGCAAGAATGCGAAGCCAGTATAAAGCAATGAGCTGCTCGAAGCAGCTTTCGCCAATAACCCTGAAATGTTCAAAAATCTGTCCTTCCAGACTGATAAAATATAGAACGGCAAGGCTCCTAGTCCATTCAATCTTACATATCTCTGCAGGGGAGAGCTAGAGTTGAGTGGTGTATGCAGAGGTCCCTGATATATAAACATTTGTATCTAACTATGAGTCTGTCTGTAGACCCTTTGAGAAAAACTATGAAAGTGCAAGTATGATATTTTATGCATGAATGGACTGTCGGTAGGTAAATGAGGAAGAGTTAGGGCTAGGATTATCATGTGGAGCCTTTGAGGTGGGTTGGCTGGGTGGCTGGTTGGGAGTATTCAAAGGGACGAGGAATGGTTCTGAGATCAGGTAGTCTCATGAAATGAGGGACAGAGAAGAGTTTAACGGTGTTGGGATCGGAGGAAGCAGAGCCATAAGCAGAACTGTTGTTGTTGGTAAAACTGGAGTTATTCTTCATTGTCGATGCCTTAGGATTGATTGGCTAAAAAACACAGAATGAAGTGTTGCGATACGGCTATAATAAATAGTAGACACCACATGAAACATGATAAAAGATAACAATAACACAATTCTTTTTTATATGTGTTGAGAATAGTAAATATCCTTTTTGGTTTGTTTTATCTTACCTGATTTCCTTCTCTCATAATAAACTATGAAAGATGAGAGAGTAATAACCCCTTGGGGATTTTTAGAGAACACAATAATACTTAAGCAAAAACCTACACCTGAAATAGCAAAAATTAACAGTACTCGCAGACACACTATTTTGTCGACGCGACTCCTGGGCCAGCAATTAACATTCATACGCACAATATTATTCAGTAAGAATCTTGGACACGCACACAGTTAGGACATGTGGACAGGCAGGAGGAGGGTGAAGGGTAGGAGCATCAGGTTGGGGGAGAAGCATTTATATTGGAAGTATGATGCTGGACGGGTATTATAAGTGGCGTACCTTTTAATGCTATAATTGCAACATCGACAAGGTAATAAAATTACGAGACAACAGGGCCAGGGAACAAATCCATCTTCCAAAACCAGAAATCAAACAGGACCCGTCGCATATAACAACCACCATGCAGGACACACGCACAGATGCGCGCCCCAACAAGGACTTCCAGATCCGCAAAACCATCATGCGACCCAAAAGTATCCATCCTCACCAATCAGCCAGTCATGATGCGGTAGACCACCTCCAACCTTCCCGACGAACGCGATGAGTCCCACACCCTGCGCCAGCCCCATAAGCCTCTTCTCAACACCTACGCCAAGGCCCAACCCCAACACCGCAACCTGTCGATCTTCCGCCAAGAAAAAGACCCCAAGGAGCTCCTTTTCAAAGACCCGAAGGAAATCATCCTCACGGAAGACACTATCAAAAACTCCAAAATGTACCGACTGATGGAGGACCAGCTGTCTGCTCTGAGTTCGAAGAATAAAAAATAAATCAACTAACTCAACCAAGTAAGCTATCAGTATTCGTATCCCACTCTTTTTCTATGCTATAAGTCTCTACGCAACACACCCAATCTATCAGTTCTTGCGTACAGCCTGTATTTGCACCAGCCTTCCCTTGTATTTATCTACATGCTTTATACTGTACTTTATGCAATATTTTAGACTCTAGAAGCAGAAAACCAAGAAATCTAAAAGACCAACTCCGGAATCCGCAAGACCAAGGAAACCAACTGGGACCTGACCTCAGAGATCCTTAAACTCAAGGAAATGCTTATACAAGTAGAGAATGAGTATCAGCAACTCGTAGAACTAAGTAACTCTTTTGCCCTTTTAAACTGTTTACTCATCATATTGGTATGACCTGCACAGATCAGTATGAAGAGCAATACCAGTAATACGAGGAAGAGGAGAAGCAGGACGAGGAGGAACGTGAGGGGGAGAATAGCGAGGGTCAGGAATAGTATAGGTTGAGCCATGAGGAAGAAGACTTAGGCGGAGAACCGTCGTCGGAGTGGCTGGAACACCCGGACCACTGAAGCCCAGAATATCATGGCAGCCACTTTCAATCCCCACCTATCTTTATCAAATAAACTAAAGGGACTGCGTGTTTCTTTCTTTTATATCCCGCTCTCTCTTCAAAAATTATACAATTATGCCATTATTAATATTTTTCTGTCATTCTCCCATGATTGTTCAATAATAAAAGAAAGATAGAATAGGAACGTGTAAAATACGAACTATATGTTGGTTGGCTATATTCTATTCGAAAAGAAATATCATGACTTATTTGTTTATGTCAACAAACGGAGCATGAAATCATCCTACACTGGAGCCGGGCTGATCACGATATCTGGCTGTCCCGATGCCTGGCTCCTCCTAAAGCTTTATTACGCTACCGACGGTAGTCTTGACTGGTTCGACAGCTGCGTAGTGTTCAGTTTTTGGGTGTCTTGATTTATTAGCTGTGCGTTCATCATTCTCTGTCGGGTTCGGGGTGCTGTGCCACTTCCATTGACACTTGCCTACTGGGGCAATGCTGCAACTAATGCTGGGCTCTGGACTGAGTCACGCTCGTTTACGACAATGCTGGTGGCATTTACTCGAGACGGCAGGGCATTCACCAAGACCTTCGATTTGCTGATTTTCTAGAGAACATAGAAGTCTGGCTGGTTGTCCACATATTGTTATTCGGGTTCAATGATTGGCCTGGTTTCTGCGTGGTGGGGCTTCACCAAATTCAACATCTAGGTGAGCCCAGACGTGTCGATGGGCTGGTACTATCGACGATGGGAGGCGGCATGTGTGGCTGCCTCCAGCACATCAAAGTTTTTGCCGCAAAGAACACAATCAACATACTCTGGAACAGGGACGTAAGGCTTTTCCAGGATTTTATGAGGAATGGAGGTTGTGCTTCTAACTTATGATTGTCTGCCACCTTGCTTGCCGAAGAAGTTAGCAGCGATTGAAGCTCCTACTTTATTTATCTCTCCAACTTCGCTATAGTCGTCATGCAGTTTCTTCTGGATCGAATGCTCTGAGGCTTCGTATACTACTTCAGTCATAATATTTGTGGGAAGAATTTTGCTAGAAGCTGGAGTGGGTTATGGCACGCTTGAAGGTTTAATGATCTCGGAGGGAGGAGCAGACACTTGGACTACTTGTACTGCTTGGGGATTGGGTTGAACTGGAACCTGGACCATGGCTCCAGGTGGGAAACTTCTTGCCATGAAGGGTCTTCCCGCAGCACCAAAAGTTACTTGGCCTGGTGGGTAGATAGGGGCACTCTGGATCGGTCCGCGATTGATTCCTCCAATACTAAAACCTGGGGAAGGATTGCCTAGTGTAAAGTTTACAGGCATATTGGGTCTTGCTGCAATCATCTGAGGCCTACCCGAGTTATGCATTAGACCTGATGCCATGTTGATAGGAGGCGGGATGGGTTTCTGAGCTGAAGAAGTGTTTGTGCTGACACCACCCCCGTTGATATTAATATTGAGGTTGATGTCGATGGTTTGCTTCTGAGGAGCAGAATTGGTTGGCTGGACCGATCCCTGGGAAGGTAGAGTGTAAGAAACAGGATTAGTCAAGGGAGGGTTTCTGAAGGGCGACCCCGAAACAAACGAGGGGTTGCGCGTAGACGCATGATGGGGCAAGAATCCAGCACGCATAGGGGATTGGTTCATGGACGTATATACGTAATGGATTTTGGTGTGCTAATTTATTATTTTATTTTATTTGTATTTTTATTTGGTACTCGTAGAATGTAAAAAAACCTATTGAACCAGCCCATCTCAATCAAAAAAACACACAGGGAGGGTCAGTAATGACACTTTTCCAGAAACTGGATGACTAACTTCTTGTCCATATACAATGCAATGACATTGTATTTTTAAAATCAATCATAACATCAAAATCAATCAACGAATTCCAATGAGTCTTAAGAGCCTAACCAGACTAAAAAAAGCTAACCATTAGATGAACTTGCTGTTCCACCAAAGAACCAACCTTGACTCTAAACACCCCACCGAGGCAGCATTTAATCCACTCAATCTCTCGGACGCAGCCCTCAACACAGGATGTCTGGGCTGTGCCTAACTCAAAAAAGACCTGATCAGAACAACCCAGCAGAACTATAACTACTCCAACGCTGCTGAAGAAATGTAGCGAAAAGACAGGTAGTTTGCAGCACTCAAGCAACTCTACGAGCTGAAGTGCGAATAGGCCGAAATCCTGAATAGAAAACTGAAGGAAGCACAATCCGAGGCAGAGAGTCTGAAAGAGAAGTTCCTGGGCTTCTCGTCGCGGAGTGTCCAATATCTTGAAGCAGTACTGGACCAAAGATAGAGTGATTTTAGCTGATGTTTATGACGATCAATCTACTACACCTCAGGTTTTCCATGCATGAGCATATATCCAGTTTTAGGTACAACTTTTATAATGACAATAATAATAGTCATATCCTCTGAGTATCCGTATAATCAAATTTCTCCATCACTAGTTTTTTTTATCGATGAAGATTGTACTTCTACTGCTCGCTCTGGCCACACTCCAGGTCCTCTGTGCACCTCCAATCTGTAAGGAGAACTCTTTGGCCTTCCTCTCACACTATGCTCTCGGTAGGCAGAACGACTTGAATGAGACCTTTGATGAAATTGCAACAAAAATCAAGATCCCCGAAATCTCCTACACTCCCAGGATTGGCAAAACCTACAAAATACACAACTTCCTCCCAGTCTTTAGCATCATCGACTCCAAGCAGAGGTCTGAATTCGTCAAAATCAATGACCTCCGTGTTTCTGGCGCAATCTTCAGAATGTCTTATAAGTTCAACTGGGAGAAGAGGCAGCTTGGTTCCAGCGTCAATGGGACTGCTGAAGGAGTCGTTCTTTCCGATCCCATCACCTTCGATAAAATGATGCAGATAGTCGATGGAGAACCCCAGTGGTAGCTCGGCAACCACACCAACATCAGCTTCTCTAACAGCTTCAGCGTGACCAAAGTAACACCGTACAACCAGAATGACAGTGATACTCTGTTCGTGATGATGAACAAAGCTATGGACCATCCGTCGGGAAAAGTAGTCATTACTGAGGCTATTAACGCACTCTACCCCATAGCTCTAAATAAGTCCATTATGACTGATGCCTCGGTAATAACACCCTAATTCTTAGACTCTTTTTGTAATAATAAAACCTGTATAGGATTTGCGAGTGGAGAAAACCATCGAATACAATTACCACGACTACCGCGGACAGTTTAAGATTGTCTATGATAATATCAACACCCTGGTCAATGTTGATGAGAAAGGACTCACCTACCTGTTTATCCAACAGATCAAAGACGATGAGAAGTTCGAGTGTGGAGACTCTGTTCCTGAAGAAGCACAGGATGCCAGCATTTATGGAGGACACCAATCCTATCTCAGTCACTCCCTCCTCAAGTCTACGGTCAAGTACGCACTGTCTCGTAACTTCTTCGACGTGGTTCTGTCTCAACAGAACTGGCAGTCTAGAGCATTCCAGTTCTTCGTTGGAGATCTCTACGAAGCTATTCCTTCACTTAAAAACGTGTCAGCCGAGCTCCCTGTGAACGGTTCGTGCAAGTCTTCCAACGATGATACATTTACCTTCGGTAGGTACAATTCCGAATCCTACAAGGTGACGATGAGTTTCGTGTGCAAACTCGAGGCCAGCGTCGGAGTGATCGCTGAGTTTTCGATCCTCACCACCAACATTGTGAAGGCTGTACTGCAGAAGAAATATCTAGAGTTCACGCTGAGCAAGATCACCGGTAAGCCAGTCTTCAAGGTTTCAGATAAGTATCCCATCACTAACACTGAATTCGTCAACTTCCTGGTGGCTGAAACCCTTAAGGTGGCTGAAGGATCAGTGTTGTTCGGTACAGGGTACCCTACCTCAACCCGCGGATATCCCAACCTGGAGGTATTGGACAAGTACCTGTTCCTGTACGACTCCTCAGTGAAACCCCACGGACCTCTGGCCAGCAACTGATTAAATGATTTGCCCAATCCATAGCAGAATATCCCATCCATATTTATAGGAACATATTCTAATATATATTTCTGGGGGTGTTTTTAGACACTATTATCTGCTTTTCTTCTGACCATTTTATCTATAATTAATCTTTCAGAGAACCAGGCCGGAAAAAGTGCAATTCTATATATTCCTAGTCCAGGAATATAAATATGTGTATATTTGCTTATTACTTAGTATAGAGTTTTTGTCTGTATTCTGTTTCAGCCGAAATCTAGCGACAAAATCACGCACAAGCCATGATCAGACTCCTCAATCCCAAGAACGATCTCTCTCTCAGTACCAACGTCAAGACCGATGCCCGGCCTGATCGCGATCATACTCGTCTGTTTAACGCTGCCCTTCGCAAAACCTCAGTCGAAGACTAACGCCATCGCACCTGGAAATCTCCCAACGAAAAAACATACCTCAAGTTTAGCCTCAATAAAAATAACGACAAAGTCCCATCTTCTAGCTCCCAAATCGACACCACCAAACTGCTGGCTAAAACAAGAAATACTGCCAATATCTTCAGTGCTCCCCTCAGATCGCTGGATAACATTGCTGAGGATCAATAAACTCAAAAGAAAACTGGCAACGGCATTGTAGGCCCTTTCCGCAACAAAAACCCAAAGCTCACAATCTATCGCAACTCACGACTCTCTCCCTTAGTCGCAATACCTATTACTCTTGGGTGTCATAACGAAGTTACAATTCGAGTCGCCAGAGGCAACAATTCTGAGCTCGTAAAAAGCATATTGCTCAAACGTAAAAACGTGGTGTTGGCTGAGGATAAAGAGGCGGCTATGTTCGAATGGTCACCGACTACCGGAGGTTTCAGCTTCCAGAGACTAGGCGCCAACGGCAATTGCCAGATGTTCAACCACCATTAGCACCACAAAGAAATCACAAACAAGGAACTACTGACTCGAAACCTGAACTTCTTTTGTTAGAAAAAGAAGATGATGCTGTTCGAAATCATCCCTCCCACTTTTATCCTAAATATGAGCGATCTGAGCTTTGACTCGTGTGCCACCCGATTCGTTGCATACTACAACACCTTCAAACCTGAAACTATCAAAGCTAAAGGACCTGTGAGGGAAGCCCTCAATATCAAGAAAAATCATGGAAATCCCAAAGTGGCAACTGTTCAGAAAATCAACAGTCAGAATTTTAGGATAAACCCTGCCATGCTCACAGGCGATGGAAAGAGCTATCTCTGGATGCTCAAACCCACTTCCCTCAATCGAGGAAGAGGTATCCATGTCTTCCAAGAACTAGAACAGATGTAGACCCTCGTAGAACAGTATTCTGTGGGTCGCAAAGGCATTAAGTCTCACAGTTTCATCGTACAGAAGTATATCGAGCGTCCTTTACTGATCAAGGGCAGGAAATTCGACATCCGTGTCTGGGTGCTGTTAGACCAAAATATGAATATCTATTTTTATCGTGAAGGGTATGTGAGGACATCTTCGGAAAAATACTCCATAGCGACTGAGGACATCACCAATGAGTATATTCATCTGACCAACAATGCAGTCCAAAAGAGGGCAAACAACTACGGCAAAAATTAATCAGGTAACCAGTTGAGCTTCGGCTATCTTCGTGATCACATGAAAGCTTACTTCGCCAAACAGGGTCAGGATAACTTCTCCTTCAACAGGGTGATTTCAAAAATGAAGGAGTTAGTGGCGCTAGTGTTCGAGAGTGTAGAGAAGAAGATGAACTGCGGAGGCAGGAAGAACTGTTATGAGCTGTTAGGTTTCGATTTCATGATAGACGAACTTGGAAAAGTATGGTTGATCGAGGTCAACACTAACCCTTGTCTCGAGCTGTCAAGTCCGTTGCTGGAAAGTCTGATTCCGAAGATGCTAAACGACGCGTTCCAGATAACATTTGACAAGATATTTGCAGTAGAAGAGTCTAGCGAGCTGAATGAGCTGAATGGCTGGGAGAAGGTGACAGCAATCTGAAGGATAGATAGTGAGGGGGTTTTTTAATGTTGCAGTGGGACTATTTACTTTGATTTCATGATTGTTTTATATTGACATTTTAATAAACTTGATGCTCTCGAGACCGCAATCATTCTATTAAAAAAGTCTATATCAATGCATATGAATACATATGGAAGGAGAAAAAATAAGTCAAGCAATTTCGTCGAAAAGGGAAAATACAAAAAACCCGAATCATTAAGATTTGTCCTCGATATTTCTTTAAGGATTCTTGGTGTCTTCTGTTTATGCCTCACTATCGCTTGATCTTGAAGATATATCGAGGACAGTGAGTCATGTATATTGTACGGTCATAAGACCCGAGCTCCTGCTTCACTATTGAGGTCACGATCCCATGGCCTGTCGTCTTGGTCACCATGCTGTCTTTGTAGTTCGTCTTTACCAGTTATCGCTCCTCTTTGAATTCACGCATCAGTTTAGGGAACATGGTCCGAGTCAAGGCCTGGTTAACCTTGCCTGAGAGAGGGTGGTTTTCTATCTAGTTGATGATCTTAGAAGTTTCCTCGTTTAGACGGACATCTTCTGAGTTTTATTATTTTGCCACTGGAAGGGGAGTCCGAGGCTTTGGGTTCAAAATAAAAGGTCTTCTATGCTGTTGAGCGTAGGAGATACTTTTGTCTCGCATAGTATGGGTGATCTATTCGAGGAATTTGCGAGAAAACTCAAGTTCCTCCGCAAGTTTGGAGAGGAAGACTTAGTAATCGGTGACCCAACCCCACAGCGGAGGCATCGCGAGGAACAGCGAGAGGAAAGGCTTCTCGTAGTCCAGGTCCTTAAGGAAGAAATCCATTTTGTACTGGGTCATTAGCATGATGAGTTGCCGCCTGTACTTCCTGGTAAAGTTGGTCGGAGCCTGTTTCGTATTATTGGTCGAGTAGTTCTTGAACTCTTGTTCGGTTTGGATCAGCAGCAGCCGCACGAAGATCTGCCCCGTCAACACCTCTTCCGCACTGGCAGGGACTGAGGACGATTCTGTTTCCGAGACAGTACCCAGTTTGTCATCGGTGTTATGGAGGAGGGTGTCGATATTTTTTCGATCGATAAGTAGTTTTTATAGGAGAGTAGTGAGCGACTCGTAGATGAGGAGAGAGGGGACATTGCCAGATCCGAAGCGTCGTGCGAGATCAACGAAGAGTGTAGAGAAGGAGATGAGCTGAGAAGGGCTGGGGGTAGTTTTGAAGTGGTTTTCTAGTGAAGTTTTGTAGAAGTTGTGGTAGTGGGAGATCTGCATTTCAAGGGGGGATGTGGGGAAAAGAGTGAGGGAAAAGGCAAGTATTCAAATCTTTATTATTATTTAAAAAAAGAAGAGTTTTTGTTGTGGTGGGGGAGTTCTTAAGGGGGGAGGGTGAGAACGGACATAAATTTTGGGGGGAAAGTATGACAGAATTCTTTTATTTGGAATACCGCCAAAATTAAGGATAGTATTTTTTTAATTATTTTGATATTAAAGAAATGGATTTAAGTTTTTAATTATTTTTTGATTAGTTGTGGGAGAGATAGAATTTTATACACGCATGATATTGATGTACATTCTGGGGAAAGAGTATCTAGGGGGCGGGGGTGGTTTTTTTAATGCCAACCTCATACTTCGTGAGACGGAGAAATGCAGTCCAATCACAAACCATATTAGTAAATTTCACAACTTCACATAAGACCCATCAGTTCACAGATCACTTCTTTCATCACTTCCTACTCCACGAGCCGTGATGCCTACATCGCCAGTTCCAAGAACTCGTCGAAGAAGCTCACCCATTTGCACTCATACTGTTCGAATTAGTGTTAGATCTGTTTAGTTAGCCGTAGTTGGAAGTTCAATAAACTGTCATAGTTAGAGGCATCCAGTTTGGAGCATTTGTGCCTCATGGTTGTAATCACCCGCTCCTTGGCCTTGCAGATTATGGGGCCCACTTGGGCGAGAGAAACGGGTTGGTTGCAATCCAGCATGGCCACTCGTAACTCTCCGGCGGATATCGTGGAACGCCCATTCAGAGAAGAGTATGAGGACTTGACCTCGATTATGTACTCGTTGAGACAGTTGAAGACCGATTTAAAGTACATGGCCTGTAGATCCTTCTCGAATTTTAGGAGTCTTTTGAGTTTGTCCCTCAAGCCTCCTCTACGGCTCTAGATTACGTCCCGTAGCACAGGAGAAACTTCTGTCAAGGCAAGCTATGTTTTCTCATCATAGTTTTTGAGTTGCAGGGGGATGGACTACTACTTCCAATCCCTGAACTTCTTGAAGCACTCCTCAGGGATCACCAGTTCATAGAACTCCGCATTTCCATCACTGCTGGACGGTTCCTGGTCGCGAAGGATCTTCAGTAGTTCTGTAGGCGATGGGTTCATTTTTTGGTTAAGCCTCTTCAGAATCTTTTCCTTACTAGGCATGAACATGCTCTCTATCTAATCCATGAAAATAGCAACATCCTTGTCGGTTATCCTGCTGAACTCATAAGTATGGTGGATGTCGATGAGCGGCTGCAGAAGCTTGTACAGCCCTTCCTTGAGGAATAGCTCCTCGACTGTTTCTTGGATCAGGATTTTCTCGATTTCCTCCTCGATCTTCTCTGTATGTTCGATCTGGCTCAGCCTCTCGTACTCCACCTGGAGACGACTCGCTTCGGCCACCATCTTCTCCTCGTAAACTCGTTCATCGTTTTAGAACGGCCTAAACATGTCATCATTGTCTTCTTCGTCATCATCTTGTTCGATGTATTCGATCTTGAGATCGTTGTAGTTGCCTGAAACCTCCACCCCATTATCTTGCTTTACGTTTGTATCATTCTTTACAATCACTGCTTATTAACCATACTAAGGTACTGACCGGTCTGCTGGCTATTCGTCCGAAGACAGATTATCAGCAGATCTGATGTACTCTTATCTTTCGACTCGAATAGAAGCACCAGCTCGAGTAGTAGTGGGTTCTGGGAGTTAATGACGAGATGAGTTGCTCGGAGACTTTACTTGGTCTATATCCAGCTCATCAGTCATCTAAGACTTCGAGTTGATGAAGGAATCTAGCAAAGATTTCGAGGATTTAGAATTCCTCAGTGAACTGAGATCCTTTCCCGATGTCTTAGCAAGAAGTTCAGCATCTCGAGCCAGCATGGGGGTTTCTTCACGCTCGATGCTGAACACCAATTGAGTCTTCTGGTTTTTGATTTCACCCTTAATTTCGGAATATTTGTTAATGATGCGCTCCTTATTTCGGTTGAATTACTGCTGGTTGATAAACCCTGTCTCCTTCTCTGCGCGAGTCTGGCCAGTTCTAACTGTTCTCTGAGCAGTATATTTTCTAGTTCGTCTTCCAGGGTTTTGAGGTGTGGATGTTCCTCGTCCGTAGACTGTCGTCGCTGGCCATTTGTTCTCTCCTCTTTTACTTCTAATACTGGGGCTTCGGATTTGGACCTGCCTTCACCAACTCTATGCTCCTGTTTTAAGAAACTGTTCTATCTAATCTGTAAGGCTTTCTTGGCATGGATAGTTTCCAATTATTCTTTATTGACCTGGATCTGTGTCAGAATCAAACTCACTAACTATGTGTCTTTCTCCGTTGTCTGAGGCAGTTGGTGGATCATGTCCATTACGGTATTCCACTTCCTGATTTCTTCCTCTTTCAACCTTTGTAGTAGGTTTTTAGAGGTAGGTTCCTAGTCACAGGATTTTTTGGTTTCTACAGACTCTAGGGAATCCTTAATCCACTCTATCTTCTTATAGGTCTCGTCGAGAGTGTCGAATACGTTGGGTGCACTTACTTTGATGCGCTCATCTTTCTTCAAACTGACTCTAACGAACTTGTCTTGTTGGGGTCTCCGGTTTAGATTCAAGTCGAAACATTCGACACTAGGTTTGCTGTTGGACTCTGATTTATTGTTAATAGCTGATTGTTATCTGCGGTTTCCGATCTTGAATTACTGTCGAGGTGGGTTTAGATGTTGAGGTCTGTCTGCAGCACGGAACATATTGGAGTAGAATTTGATTAGTTTGCGGGTCTGGTAGCCCCTCCACACGCGTTGGATCATGACTGCCGCCCTCCCAGGAGTCATGAACGGTTTCTTTGCCTCACTATTGTTGTTGCGGAACGAGAGATAGGGTTTCTTATCGTTGGCTGGTTAGCATATGAACTGCGACTACTACTCTTCATCGTTAAGCACGAAATCCTAGTCAGTCACTAGATGTTTCAGGTTGAACTGTATGCCAGCTAAGTTTATTCTATCGAACCCCAGGGTCTTGGAGTTCGAGTGTATCTGTCCGCAAGTGCTAACGGGTCTTTTTTTCGAAGCTGACGACACAGGCTGTGCTCTTGCGAATCCAATCGAGCTATTGATTTAGCGTGTAGGGTTTTTGGAAGGGCGTGTGGATGCCTTCTCCAGTCCACTACTTGCAGTTTTCCTCTTAATAGTGGTATTTGGCTTGAGGGGATTATGGCGTGCTGTTTTTTGGGAGTTGATGGTTATGGGCTGATTGAAGTAGTCTTGAAGGTCTAGAGTTTTATCAAGCAACAGCTTAAGAGGCAAGGGATGAGGCTTTTCGACTGACTTGGTGGGACGGGTGAACTCACGAGATCCATGGAAGCTGGGTTCCCCAGAATTATTGGTTTTGTGTTTAGGGGTCGGTTTTGCTGAAGAAGGCGGTTTGGTATTTTTTGAAGTTTTCATGTTTTTTTTATTACCCGAGCGTAAAATGTATATTTTTTGTGGGGGAGGCAAAATCACATCATACATCCCCTATCAATACATAACACCCCCCTCTATTCACATATATGTATATCACTTATTAGACCTGTTTAAACAATACTAACACCTATAGAATTCTTAACATTAAAACGGTTTTACTTCTCATCCTTATTCGTATATTTTCTTTTTAATTTTTTGTTCGACCCACAGCTAACAACAAACACTCCCTAACTTCAGTTTTATATCGAAGTATTTCTTTCTCCTTTGGTTTCTGTATTTACCAAAAAATTATCAACTAGTCCTGTACCACTAGAATAGTCTCTAGGTATCCTCAAACCTACGCTGGGGGGTACTACACCCCAGCATCACAATGAAAATGCCCTCCTTCACGCTCATCAGGCACGAACCTGCAGTCTTCGTGTGTCCAGTCTTTATGCCCTTCCACCCCCTCTCAATCAACTGGTTCGTATTCTTCCACAATAGAACCAGCTTTTCATCGCCTTGTGCTTTATGCTAGTTCCTCCAAAGAGTACAACGGTGCTCGGCTGTCCCGACGATGTTCATTATTTCTTTGTTCTTGCTACAGTTTATCCCCAACATAAGCATATCACGGGCGCATGAACGATTAGGAGGGTAAGAGAGACCTGTGGGGTTCTAGAAGAATGTGTTTTCGAGTCCCAGTGTTGCAGCTTTCTTGTTCATGCGTTTGATGAACAACTTGACCAACTGTTCGGTGTTTTGGTAGCGACTCGTGTCGATGGATTAGATGTCTTCATATGGTGATTTTTATTAGATTTCCTCATGTCCTCGCATTTGGAAATACTTGGAGAGGAGACCGAATGCCTAGGCGAGCAGGATAGCAGCATCGTTACCTGAAGGCAGCATGAGTCCATACAGCAAATCCCTGATGGTGATCCAGTAGCCTTCGTCGAGTTTAGCAGAGGTACCCGACATGGAAGCCGCTGTTTTTGTGACTCGAATCCTCACGTCTGAGATATAATTTTGAAAGCAGCAAATTACTCTGTTACTTAAGATGGTTATAGGGAGGTTGTTACCTGTGGAGATATTGTAGGTGGTCACGGTTTCGAGCACCAGCAGACAGGTCATTACTTTGGTGAGACTCGCAATTTCCAACTCGAAGTGGGTGCGATGGCCGAGAGTCTTGGTGTTGCGGACGTCGTGCAGCACCCATGACTTGGCAGAGATGAACGAAAATATATTATGGCTACTGTTTTCGGTGATAATTGCCTGGGGGCTGGCGATTGACAAGATTCTTTTTTGGGCAGTCATGGGTTTCTGGGCTTTGCGCGTATTGCCAATCGAACGGTTACTTTCCCTGACCTCCTGCTGTGGTTTGCTGTCCACGGTTGAGACTTCACGGCCAATCGACTTCATAGTCTTGTGGAGCTGGGCCCCATCGATTCCGGTACCATTTGTCTATTATTCGAACTAGTCTTCGGATTTCTTGGAATTTTCTAATTTCGTGGGGATCTGATGCCGTCTTGAACGAAAGTGTGTTAGCTGCGTAAACTGATTAGAAGGGGATATCGCTAATGAGGTGACTTCATTGGTCCTTTGGAGCTTGCGGGGTACAAAATCATGTGCAGTCTTATAGGCTTGATATTTCATCATACTGGTAGTGCTTTGCTTATTTTTCTGGGATTTGGAGGAAATGTTCTTGATGATATCTGCCACAGTGTCAGTATCATGATTTTGGTGTAATTGTTGTTTGACTAGGATAGTGAGTTTGGAGTGTTTCTTGAGCGAGGGTTGTTTGGTGGATGTAGGTCTGGGTGGGTCCATGTTATTATGTGTGTTCTGCTAGATATTGTTACTAATATGAATTTAGATAAAATAATAAAGACTACTCTTTTATTGTTCTGTACTATATGTCAATATTTTATTTATTGTCTTTGAGAAGAAATCAGATGAATATAGCAAAAAATAATAATAATCAGATAGTGGGGAATCGTCGATAATAACAATGATAGCTGTGTTTATGTTTTTGATATATAACTATCACATACTTTCTCCTTAACTAATATCCCCGTATCCAGACCAATGTGGATTTTATTATATATGGATCCAAACCCTCATTGTTACTTTTTTTTACTCTCTGGTTATTATTCACTAGGTATTTACCATCTCTTGTACTTTACAAAAAATACATTGCACTTATTCACAATAATGCTGCTAACCAAAACTCATCGCATCCTCCTCTTTTTCTTGTTTCTTGGCTTCGTCCAAACCAACACTATACTCAAGTGCCATCAGAGCTGTGCCACCTGCATCGGCCCGAACTTCATGTCGTGCACTTCCTGCCATTCTCCGGCTTGGTATGATGCTGTCTACTCCGACTCCGGAGTTTGTCAGACTCTCCCCAATCCCAATTCTAACTACTTCGGCATCATCCTCTTCCTGTGTCTATTCGCCTTCTTCTTTCTTAACCCTAAATCTACCCACACCTATTCTATGCTACTCACCATCTTGTTCATACTCCAAGACCTCGCCTATGTCAGACTCCTAACCATCTACTTCCCGGCCCCCCTTAACTACCTTCTACAGGGACTGCAACCCATCCAATTGCCTCTCTTGAGCCTGACCTCTTTCTACCATTCTTCTGCCTCTTCCAAACTCAAATCCAAACACTATGGATTGAGTTATACACTTTCTACCACAGATATTTAAGAAAATGCTGCCATCGTTATCATTGTGTTCGTTGCTCTTGCCATCCTTAAAATCTTATCAGGAATCTTTCTCAGGTTCAATAAGAACAACAAGAAACTTGAGCATACTTTCAAATTCGTCGATATCCTGGTTGACTTCTTCGTTGGGGATGCTGTGCTGGCTATGGTGGTTGCAATCCGATGGAGAACTTAAAATGTAGTTGCTAAGCTAGTGCCTATCTGCATATTCTTGATACTCGTCATGGCGATGTCCATTGTTTCACAAATGATGGAGGTATTCCATTTCCGAGTGTGCATGAACTATATCAGAAAGATTGCATTGGCAATCGGAGTCGTAGTACTTCCAACGCAATACCCTTACCTGCTTCCGGCAACTGCAATCGTCACATTGGCTGTCGAGATGTTCGAACTAGGTGTCATCAAATCAGCATATTTCCGAAGGAGGTTCACCTATCTTATGTGTGCAGTCATGACATTTTCTCAGCTGATGCTCTACTGTTTAGTAGAAGCCTTGTATTCTTCGTACCTCAATACCCTGATAGTTTCGATATTGAGTACTGCCTCAATTTGCTTCTTTATACTGCTACCGGCCCTGCAATGTGCCCTTGATGTCAGACTAAGAGTGTTGGATCTGAGACTGATTGAAGAAAAGGATAGCAAGAATAGCAGGACTGTGACGAAGTCATCAACAAAAAAGGATGAAGAGTAGATGGGGGCGAATGTAATGTAACTGACCGAAATGAATCTGACGGTAGAAAATTAATCAGTATCGATGCCCAAAGGTTTGAAGGTGCCGAAGAAATAGTAGAAAGTTCAGGATGAAGCAGCCACTTAGAAAAAACAACAGGTAGGCAAGCTTTCTCGACTGAAGGTTGCTAAAGATGCTTTCAGGAGTACCATGGTAACTAAATGATGATCTGGAAGAGCACTCTATATATATATTGAATCTTCTTATTCTAAACAAATATGGTTTATTGATTCGAATAAAGAAAATACAATGGAGGAGTTTAACATAGACACACAAAAGATCTCTCTCGTTAAAATAAAACAAGAAAAAAGGAAGAGAAACTATTTTACAAAACCATAAATATATTGATAGATCTATCACTTAGAATCAAAGGAAAGAAAAAAGGTAGGTTACTGTACATAATTATTTCAGTAGTCAACGAGCGAGGCCAGAAACACACATACACAATTTTGTTTAGCTATTTAACACAGTTATCCATTACTAATTGACCCCCGATAATCGGGCTAGTCACATTTTTTAGTACTTATAACTGAAACAAATACATTCGCCCGATAAGACCATATCCCTATTCTCACCATGTGGTGTATTCCCTGTGTTTCCCAACGCCGCCGTGTCTTCAACTCTAGCATCAACCGGGCTCCCGGCATCCCTGTTGCTTTTGATAATAACGAACTGCAAGAACTCCGCAAGAAGTAACAACCCTAATCCAGAATAGTCCCCTCCTGATCTATCTCTATCTGCAGTTTCGACCAAATAGCCAATGATAAGTCTTATATAAGTCGAGACGACTTCAGGGAGAACTTGGGAGTATTGGGTCTACGCACTGCTACCTATTTTTCAGACCGTCTGTTCGCAAGCTTCGACCTCGACGGCGACCATGTGGTAATTAAAAATCCCCTAGCGACACTATGACTAACTACCCGCTAATTCGATCCTGCATAGTGCTGGTTTAGATCAACTTCAATGACTTCGTACGCTATATGGACATCCTGAAGAATGGGAACGAAGTAGACAAAGCACAGATGTCTTTTCGAATGATTAATCTCAAAAAGAGGAACTACTTTGATATTAGCGACTTCACTGATTTCATGACCGATTTCTTGAGATCTTGGTCTTCGATGTCCAATGTACCCATAAGTAAGACTCCTCCATCCTCATTCCCACCTGAATATTATCAAAATAGCTAGCGATATCACCCGGCGCACTGATGAATACATCCAAGGTGTTTTTAGCCGAATCAAAAGGACCCAGGAGGGCGAGGTCAAAGTCAACTTCGAATATTACTATAAGGAAATCTACAAAGACGACCAATTCATCTCTGCATTCGATTTCATAACCCAAGGAGTAGCTAATTTCTTCGTGGCCAACACAAAAAAGGAAAAAGAAGTTAAACATGAGAAAGAAGTTATTGAGGTATGCAAAGGAATTGAGGGCGTTTTCGCGAAGATGTTCCCGTCCACGATAACGATAGTTTTGGATATTGCGGAATAGAGTGTTCCGCATAAGCCTGCCTCGCTCATCATATCCAGGACTTTCACGACCCAGGAAAAATTAGAGTTGGTCTAAATCGGTACCCCTGCATCAGTGCGTACCTCTGAGAAATAGTTTAGCAGCCCGACCACCATTTTTAAGACAGCGAATCGACAAAAAAGTATCTTCGGACACACACCTCGATAGAGACAACTGATCGAATAAAATAGAAGATTGCAGGCTCTAAAAGAATAGATGTAGAAACTGGTCTCATAGGCAGCCATCCTTCGCAAAAAGATTGAGGAAGAAAGGGAGCACGAAGAACAATCCTTGGCAATCCTGCTGAACAAAAGGCAGAATACGATTAACAAAGTGCACAAAAATGCTGTAAGAAATACCGAAGGCAAGATGATCTTCATTGGGGACACGAACTGGAACTTGGTCCTCAATATGATGATCGGCATCCAGATGGCAGTGCGAAGCGTTAATGGCTACCATAAGATGATCTACGAGGAACCCCAGGACTTCCAGCTCAAGTACTATTTTGAACTGGTGCCGAAGCGATTCGGAGATGAAGAACACCAGAACGAAGTCAATATATGCAAATTCACTGATTACGCTCCCAACGTCTTCAACCATCTCCGGAAGGCATTTAAAATCGGTAACTAGGAGTACCTCAAGAGTATTGGGTCTGACAGACTGCTGGCGTCTCTGCTGATGGGTGAGATGAGCTCAATGACTGAGTTAACTAGTCAAGGCAAAAGCGGATCTTTCTTCTACTATACAGCCGATGGGCAGTATATGCTAAAGACTATACATTAGAGATAGTTCGCGTTCTTCAGGGATTTATTGAAAGATTACTACCATTATCTGAGTAAGAACGAAGGCTCACTGATTACTAGATTTTTCGGGCTGCATCGGATCATCGAGAAGACCTTCACAGGACAAGACCATCGGGCGTATTACTTCGTGATCATGGCTAATGTGTTCAACGTGAGTGAGAACATCGTGGAGCGTTACGACCTGAAAGGGTCAACATACGGTAGAGAGACAACCTTCAAGTAATTTAAACTCTTCATAGTTCGAATAACTATCGGTATCGCAGGATACGTTGACGATGTTTCAGAGATTCAAAAGCCACGAAAAAAGATTTAGACTTCCTTCAACGATAACCCATCTACCTTAGAGAGGAGGACCGTGAAGAGGTCCTCAGGATCCTCCGCAAAGACGCCATTTTCTTTGCGGAACATAACATAATCGACTACTCCCTACTCATCGGAGTCATCAAGAATAATGAGGAGCCTCCCGCCACCAAACGCCTCTCGCTGGACACTAGCCAAAACATGAGTCTCTCGATGTACGCAGAGAACCAAGGTCGTGTTTACCACTCGCGGGTGAATGACTAGAAATATATCATGGGCATCATCGACGTGCTGACGTGCTTCGACACGCGGAAGAAGATGTAGTATTTCTTCAAGAGCACAGCCCATGGGATGAGTGTCTCGTGCATCCCTCCCCAGGAGTATGGCGAGAGATTCGTGAAGTTCATGGAGTAGAAAGTGTTCCTCTGATGTTTACTAAGAAATAATGAAATGGTAGTCTGTCTATATGGATATTTTAAATCATCCTACAACAATACATACCTTTTAGAGTTAGACGTACATTTAGTTAGTATGTTATAGAGTGTTTTCATAAAAAATCGTATTATGGATATTTTCTGAAAAGAAATTTAAGTTAACAAAAGAAAAAAAGAGATTAATCATTACCTCTGCACTACTACTACATCAGATATATTAGGCATAGGCTTTAAGCATCATAAACCATTATATATAACTCTGAGTATCTTTTTTTGTTGATATGGCACTCTCCGTCAGACTCTTCCTCACTGTACTCCTCCTGGCCGTTGCCACCTGTGCCCCTGCGAAAGATATCATGTCTCTCATCCCTGTACACACTCATACCAACTCAACATAATCATTCATTCTTCATGCATACAGGGCTATCCTAAAAACTACTCAACCAACATGTACTCTGGCTATCTCAAGACCACCTCTACCAACAGGACCCTTCACTACGTATTCGTCGAGTCTATTAAAGGTGCTAATAACTCTGACCCCGTCACCCTCTGGCTTAATGGAGGACCTGGATGCTCTTCCATGCTTGGTAATAATCCAATATTAAACACACTCCTCTCGCATTTATGTCCTCTGTAGGTTTTATCCAGGAAATCGGCCCCTATTACCTCGAAGACGGTATCGACTGGAAGAAAGGCGATAACTTGACCATGAACCCTTACAGCTGGCACAATGTTTCCAACTTGCTGTTCATCGAGTCCCCTGCTGGCGTCGGTTATTCCTATAATGCTGATCCCGACTTCCATTACCACGACGACATCGTCGCCCAAGACACAATGGCTGCAGTCCTCGACTTCTTCTCTCTTTATCAAGAGTACTCCAAAGCCAGATTCTGGATCACTGGTGAATCATACGCAGGAAAATATATCCCCGACCTAGCAGTTTTGGTCGATGCCCACAACAGAAAGAACCCTATTAATCCCGTCAACTTTAAGGGAATCATGGTTGGCAACGGTCTCATGGACTGGAGACACCTCGAAATCAATGAAATCCAGTTCTATATTAACCACGAGTTTATCGACCCTGAACTAGACCTCTACTGGCGCAAGTCCTGTAAATCCGATCCCGGATCTGCTGGTTGTGGCTACTTCTACCAGAGATTCCTCGACAACACCGAAGAGATCAATCCCTACAGCGTTTATGACTACTGCTATTATAATGACTCCTTCGCCCAGCGCAACCCTACTGCCAAGCGATACCACAATCAACAGAGTATCCTCAAAGCCCATCTCAAAGCTATGAGAACCGGCCAGAAGCCCGTCTTCAACTCACCCACCTGTGCCTACTTTGATGGAATCTTTAACTACTTCAACCTGAACGAAGAGGCTTTCCACGCCAAGTTCGCTGGCATGCAATGGGATGGTCCTTGTTCCGAGAAGGTCGCTGAGAGGTACAACCCCGATCCCCAGGGTTCAATGGCCAGTTACCGTACTCTGCTGACCAGGATATCGCAGTACCAGATCGTAATTTATAACGGAGATTGGGACGCAATGGTGCCCTACATCGACACCATCGAAAACCTGAAGAGACTGAACTTGCGCGAGAGCAAAGTCTAGTAATTATCCATCATTACAACAACATCTGTTTCATTGTATATAGTTCCCCATGGTTCACGAATGGTCAGCACTCGGGCTTCGAACAACTGTACTCAGGCGTAGTGTTCCGAACCTTCAAAGGAGCCCCTCACGCAGTACCCCAGAAGAAGAGGCAGGAAGCCTTCGAGATGTTCCGGGACTTCGTAATGGGCCACCAATGATGATGATAGTTGTGGAGAATAAAGAATAAATAATGGATGTGTGTCCAGTTTATCATGATTATTTATTACGACTATTGTTTGATTTATTGTCAAGTAACTAACTCCTGAGACCAAAATCCATCTCCCCTTGGTAACACTACGTTAAACCATATATGAAGAACAAAAGAGCTAGACTATGTTTTTTATATATCTATAGATATTCAAAGTAATTTGAGTCGAGGGGCTTTTGTCTTTTTGTTTTTGCCATCGTTGACAACTCCAAAGAAAATCTATAGAATATATCAATATCTCTTATCTCTTTGAGTCATCAGGGTCGATAATATTGATTGATCTTTTACAAAATATAATACATTATTTATTGTCGCTTTAACATCTAATCAAGCACTTTTGTGGATCCTCCTGTTGGGAGGCTGGCAGCAAATAAGAATATTACTCAAATAGAAAATCACATTCCATCATCATTCATCATTATCAGGAAGACGAGAGCGGCCAATCTCCGGGCACAAGGGGTTGGGGTTGGGGTTGGGGTTGGGGTTGGGGTTGGGGTTGGGGTTGGGGTTGGGGTTGGGGTTGGGGTTGGGGTTGGGGTTGGGGTTGGGGTTGGGGTTGGGGTTGGGGTTGGGGTTGGGGTTGGGGTTGGGGTTGGG
>JAKZAN010000288.1:0-52155 GCA_023053545.1 Lepidurus packardi
CCCAACCCCAACCCCAACCCCAACCCCAACCCCAACCCCAACCCCAACCCCAACCCCAACCCCAACCCCAACCCCAACCCCAACCCCAACCCCAACCCCAACCCCAACCCCAACCCCAACCCCAACCCCAACCCCAACCCCAACCCCAACCCCAACCCCAACCCCAACCCCAACCCCAACCCCAACCCCAACCCCAACCCCAACCCCAACCCCAACCCCAACCCCAACCCACATGAGCGTAAATTGCGTATCTACATTTGAAATGCTTCGATTCAAATCAGCGAGTGAGGCTACCCAGGAAATAGGAACATAACTACTATACAACAATACATTATAGGCATTCAGTTCTTAAGTAGTCGATAGCTTTAAGCAGATACATTCCTTCGATTACCCATGCTACTATGCGAAACCACCTCTTTCCCAGAACGGGGCGCGATGATGTCCTTTTTTACACCTGTCGCCTGCAGTTTGGGAGTGATCGGCGGCAGTGCGAGTGTTTTGTTCATCCCTTTCTGCTCCGGACTCTTTGACCGAATATCCTTTAGGATGGCCTAAAGCTTCTATCTAATCTCGTATATGCTCGGCCTGAGTTTGCTATCGAACTGGGTCATAGACTCGATGACCCCACTTACTTCATTGGTGGACAAGAATCTATTGGTTATCATCGATCTCACCTGTCTGAATTGGAACTTTCTACCTTCAGGAGATTCCAAAAAATATGTTGAATGAAGAGGTTTCCTGTAGAAAAGACTGAAGAAGACTAGTCCGAGAGAGTAGACATCAGAGGGGAAATAGTTGAGCGATGATGTGGAGGCTCTCTCTGGCGCAGAGAACAGAGTGTCATGCTTGAATATACCCTCCATCAAGAACAGGCTAAAAAAACTAGGGGTATTCATGTTTTCTAGAATAATAGAGTGAGGGTTGAGGTTCTTGTGACTAAGACCCAACTGATGCAAGTTACTTAGACTTGTTGCCAGTTTTATTGCAATCGTGAGACAGGTAAATTCGTCGAATACTTAGTTCTAGATGTATGAAGCCAGATCCTGGTCTTCTCTTTTCCAGACAAATACTACCTTTTTGCGCCCACAAGAATAGCACTTGATGGGTTTGATGCCTGGGATCTCCAGCTTTTGTACTTCATCGAGTTTGCGCAGGGTCTTGGTTGTCCAGTACACAAACTATCCAACATCAGCGAATTCCTTTGTCCCTGCCACCAGATTTTACTCTTTGTCCAGCTAGATACTCTTCAGTGTAAAGGATTCCTCGAGCCCAGAAACCTTGCTATCGTTGGAGTTGAACTTGATCTCTTTTTCGTCAACACATTTTAGTGCCAGACTCGCGAGCTATTCCTGTAGATATACGATCGCACTGCTGGACTTCAAGCTCTCTGACTGTTTTTCTGACATGGATAGCAAGTCGTTGTCTACTTCTTTGACTTTCTTTATTAAGCCTGAAAATTTGAAGCTGTTCGTCAAGTTTAAGTGAGAACTTATGCGGGATGAGGCCTCGTTGGAACTGGCACCTGATTGAACATTGGAAGGTGATTGAACATTGGAAGGCATAGACATGGGCACATCCTTGCCTACATCGTTTGATAGTTCCCTGAAACTTGGTCGATTCTCCCGTTTGGGTTCCAAACATCTTAGAAGCATACTTCGAATTTTGGAAGACTGAGATAGAAGATTTGACAGATTGTTCACGAGTGTTCGGACTTTCATAAGCTTTTCGAAGTCTGAGAGTGTGCCGCCGTGAAGTAGATCGACTAGCATTACACCAAACATGTAGACATTGATCTTTAGAGGGTGAAGCTCTGGCGACTCTGATGTCTAATTCTTGAGGAGCGCCTCTTGAAGTTCGGGGTCCGAATAGAGAGTGTCCAAGGTAGAGGGTGGGACTCGGCTGATGGTGGAAGACTAATTGGTCCTGTTCTGGGCCTGGGCGAACTCAGCCAGTTTTACAATTTAGGAACCCTTGGTAGACTTATGCATAAACAACGAATCCAAAGAGAGCTGATTATGCATTATACATTTATCTTCCATTTCTGCTAACGCAGGCAACAGCCCATCGATCACTTTCTCGCAAAGCTACACCAGTTCACGCGGTGATGGATTGTTCTTCACTAACCAGCTCCTAAGTGACTCCTCGAAGTCCTAAACCAGAATGATCACGTATCGCTGTTCCGCGAACAAAGCTTATCTCACTTCCTTGTGATAGATGACCTTGTGGATTTTTATGACGTTAGGGTGCTCGCTCTTCATCTGGAGCCGGATTTCTTCTTAGATAAAGGGCTAGAACTCTTTGAACAGAGTGTATGTTTTCATGACATAGGATTGACCTTCTTTATTGGAGCGGCATCTGGTGTAGGAGGCATTCTGACTGTTGATATAGAAAGGGCTGGGATCCAAAGTATAGAGCTGTAGTCCTGAAGGTTTCCCTGTCCTCTGGTGCATTTTGATCGAAATATCAAGCGAGAGAAGTTAATCAGATCAATTAAGTTTGTAGGTTGTAGAGAAGACTCTTACCACTTCTGATGATTGCGGATCACTGTTCATGTCTTAGGAAATTTAAACTCCAAATAATAACATTGGCAACTGTGTACGGAGTCCTTGGGGAGTGTTTCCTTTAAATGCATAACCATATTCACACTATTATTGGGGTAGAAGGCAATCCTCGTGTGCCGTCAATAGTATATTGGATAACCGAGATATAATGAGTGTTGCAGTCTTTGTGTTCGGCGATATTGGCCGTTCTCCACGCATGCAGAACCACGCAACGCAGCTCGCCAAACACTACCCCAAAGTCTACCTGGTCGGCTACCAGGAGAACCCCCCGCACTCCAGCATCTTGTCTAATCCCAACATCGAATGCATTGACATGTCTCTCGACATCATCAAGAAAATCAAAAACTTGAAAATATTCTACCTCTACGCTTTCTTGCGCATCCTCATCCAGACTATCCAGATGCTGTGGCTATTCATGTTCCGACTAGCAGGTCTTAAGTTTGTTCTGGTGCAGAACCCTCCTTCGATCCCCGTACTCTCTAGTGTCTGGTTGGGTAGTCTTGTCAGAGGCTACAAAGTTGTCATTGACTTCCACAACTATGGCTATACCATTCTACGGCTCAATGTCAAAAATAGATACATCAATACCCTCGCTGAAAAATACTAGAAGTTCTTCGGTCGCAAGTGTTTCAGGAGCTTGTGTGTCTCTAAGATGATGAAGGAAAATCTTAAGAGCGAATGGGGTATAGATGCTGTGACCCTGTATGATAGACCGCACATCAACTTGTAGTCAGTGGACCGGACCCGCATGCTGGCCAAAGTGGGAGTGAACAAGAAATAGAATGATCTGGTCGTGGTCAGCAGCACTTCATGGACCAAGGACGAGGATTTCGGAATCCTCCTTAAAGCTCTATAGAAGTATGATAGTTAAAACTTAAGCCATGCCGGGGCTGCAACTATCCACACCCTGATCACAGGCAAAGGGCCAGAAAAAGAACGTTATATGGAGTATATTTCTAAGAACCAGAGCAAATGGACCAAAATATCAATCAAAACCCTCTGGCTAGA
The DNA here is from genome assembly GCA_023053545.1 of Lepidurus packardi. NCBI lineage: Eukaryota > Metazoa > Arthropoda > Branchiopoda > Notostraca > Triopsidae > Lepidurus > Lepidurus packardi. The sequence goes on from JAKZAN010000288.1 coordinate 3,570, forward strand.
AGCTGACGACTACCCCCGGCTATTGGCCAGCTGCGACTTGGGAGTCTGTCTGCATTACTCGAGTTCAGGGCTGGACTTGCCGATGAAGGTGGTGGACATGTTCAGTGCTGGGCTGCCTGTGCTTGCGATCAACTATGACACTATAGCTGAGCTAGTAAGACATAAACAAAATGGATTCGTCTTCAAGGACTCCAATGATTTGTGCTCTTACTTGGAGGTAAAAACTATGAATCTAATATATTGCTACTTGTAAATTGGGTGTTTAGAATATTAGCAACAATCGGGAGATCCTGGACACACTGCGAGAAGGAGTGGCCGAGGAACGGAAACACGATTTCGCAGACTAGTGGGAATCCCAATTCAGACCCATCCTCTCAGCATTATGAACGGCCAGAACACGATCACATTAAAATAGGGATAGTGTTTATGTTTATTCTGTATATAATTTTTAACAGTAAAAAACAACGTTGAATCCTCCAAGTAATCAATTTGTAAGAATATCGCGTTGTAAATGACAGACAATTTCAGCTTCGACTATAAGGAGAACTCGCTCAGGAAGACTGCCAACTCTCGCGAGCTCAGCAAAGATGTCGTGAATTCGGTCCGCTCAGCCAGACAGAAGTTGTCTGCAGACCTGTCCCGCAATCAAGTCCAAGAGTTCAACATCCTCGCAGAGTCCAACTCCAATAACTTCGTATCCTATCAGAGCGGCACTCTCAAGAATAACCCCATCGAGTCCACCATCAATGTAAAACCCTATCCTAGAATCCGCTTCTCCTTTTTAGCTATCAGAATCTGAAAAACAAAGTGATCATTCTGCAAAAGGAGTCTCAAGAAGTCAAGGACCAATATGATAAGTAAAGATAATTACTGCAGGAAGAAGTAGAGTCATTGAAGAGCCAGCTTGCACTCTATCTCGAGAAATAGATGTACGAGATGATGTCGTGCAATATCAGCGAGGTGGCAACCCAGGAAGAGAAACTCAATCTTACCCTCAAAAATCTGCAAAGGAAAACTTTAGAAGCTGAGGTGACCAGCGAGAAACTAGCTTAGCTTCAATCCAAGCACGATAGCCTGGAGAGCAGCCATGCCACGCTCAAGCAGAACCACGCCCAACTACAAAAATAGAAGGAAAAACATTTGGAGGTGAGCATCATGGAGAAGGTCAAAGTCGAGACTCAATTGAAATAGGTACTCCACGACTTGAATATGAAAGTGGGCAGAATCCACAAACTGGAGCAGTAGAACCTAGAACTCAAGAAATCCCTGATGTCTGTCAACAATTCGGCAAGACTCACCAAGGCAGCACAGGACTTCGAGCGCAAGCACCAGTCTGACTATGAGTTCGAGATCAAAGAAATCAGCCAGAAGTACTCCATCAAAATCAACAAGCTGGAGGCAGAAGTCACACTCCTCAGGAAGGCTTTAGGAGCCCTGAAAGCCGACAAAGACCAAGAACTGGGCAGCGATCTCAGCAGACACTAAGCACTCACGCAAGAACTCTAGAATTCGAAAGGCAAGGTGCTGGAGTTATAAAAAAAACTAGCCTTCAGACAGGTGGAACTGCAGAGACTCCAATAGAAAATAGACCACTCATGCACTGTGCTGAAAGATAAGGAAATAGAAATAACCAAACTCACCGGTCTTCTCAATAAGAAGACAGAAAGCTAGAAGCGTCTCCTAAACAAGCTGGCCGAAAATGGAATCAACATTCAGGTTGGCAAACCCCCGCAGGAGGCCAGTCTGAGTGCCACCCAAAAACTAGCAGAGGAGGCAGTCAGACCCCCCATCGTCCAAACCGACAGCGAGGAAAAATCACTAAGAGCCAAATCAAAAGATAAAAGTCGCAGCAGTGACGAAGGAGGCTCAAAGTACAAAACGTAAGAGACGGGCTTCAGATTCGACACGATAACTGACATCGTGCACGAGTAGCGAGGGGTGGCCCAACTGCAGTCAGAGTACAAAGGAGGGTGCGACACCAGCAACTTGAGTCTGCAGGAACTGATGCAATAGATCAAACGCAAAAACTAGAAGATCGAATACCTGCGGAATAAACGCTACTGATTGTCTAATTGGGAAAGATTAGACCGTCTCTCTTCCATTTATACTAATATTACTTCTGATTGGAACTAGTGCTCATGTTTTACGATGGCAGTTGCACGACTATCTGTTATATCGGAGAGTAAATAGTCTTTGAAGGCTGCGACTCTAACCCACTCTTCATATCTTGGTTATAATACAAAACTAAGCCAAACCATATCCCACAAACATTAGTAAGCACAAACACCATGAACAAACTTCTCGTTCTTCTCATCGCAATTGCCGCATGCCTATTCAATGTCCAGGCCGCTAAGCCCAAGCCTACTACCCCTGCAAAGAAGGCTGATCCTAAGGCTAAGCCTGCTGCTCATCACGATGACAATGATGATGATGGAGATGATGACACTAAGGACGAACAACCTGTCACCAAAAAGATCCAGAAGGGTGCTGCCAAAGCCGCTGCCACCACCAAGAAGGCAGTGAAGGAAGCCAAGGGTGCTGCTAAGGGAGCTGTGAAGGGTGTCAAGGAGGCCAAGCCTGCTGAGAAGAAGGGAAAGCAGGTGTCTGAGAAGGTTGTGAAGAAGGCTACTGAAAAGAAGGTGGTGTCAGGTAAAGGAGTGCCTGCAAAAAAGACTGTGGAGAAGAGTGTGACTAAGAAGTGCGGCAAGAAGTGCGCCCACAACGATGAGCTGTGATGATGAAAAACCCATGTGTCAGTCAGAGAAAGAATATTATTTTTAAATAAGAGGGAAACGCAGCAGTTTTGATATGCCACTAATTCAGAATAAGGTACTTGAAGAATGAAGGTGTATTATTACGGGCCTATTAGGCCTGGCTTTAGAACGATTGAACACGTACTGATGACCCTGAAATGAACGAATGGATTTCTGATGAAACAATTATCATTGGGTCGCATTCGCGCTGCCCATTGAGTTTATGAACCCTCCGTATCTTTCCTTATAGTATGCTCGTCTCTACATCGGCCTCTCCGCCCCGGTTCCTTTTTTGATCTTCCCTGTCATTGCCATGGTCCGATTGGCATTCTCCTTTGCAGCATTTTCGTGAGCGAATAGGCTGCTGGCGTGGGTGCTGGCTAGGCTGGACTTGTTCAGGTTCTGGTTGCTGATCCTGGAGTTAGTTCCTTTCGCAAATCCCTGCCTGATGGAACCTGACATTTCAGGCGTATTGTCAGCAGTGTTCTTTTGGAAGAATATGTTGCTTGATTCAGAGGATAATTTTTCTTCCTTTGGATAGAATGAATTTTCGAGTTCTGGACTCTATTTTGCTGGGCTACACGTCACGCTGAAGACAGGAGCTCCAATGCCCCGTATAATCTTAGGACCAGGAGTGCTCGGGACGGTTGCTACCCGACAACCTGCCGGGTCTTGCCGTTAATCCGTCAGTCTAGCTAAAGGAGACGGCTGTCCCTAAGTTTCCGCAGAGTGATTGACGGATCCTGTCCAAGTGTAAGACGCCTTGTGCGTGAGAGGTACAAATGATGACATGCTGTTTCTGTTGACAAACTGGTTTTTCTTCCGAATGAGCTTATCTTCAGCCTCGCTTCTGAACTCGAGCCTACACTTATCTAGCTCAAGGTTCTGGAGCTTAATGGCTTGCCGCATTTCGGTGACACTCTCTAGAGATCTCTTATCGGATTCCACAATATTTAGTGAAGGCTTGTTCGTTAGCTTAGAAGGTTGTTCGGATTTGCCGGAAGCACTGTTATTTTTTTCTTTGGGCAGGGAACTATTGAGGTTCTTGTTTGGTTGTTTGTGGGGAGCAATATAATATGGGGGTTGGAAGTGAATGATTTTGCAGGGAAGAGTGGCACTCGTATTGAGGATGCTATTTTTGCCCTTTCGCATCATGTCAAAGACTGAACTGTTGACCTCTTTGTCGATTTATTGAAGGATCAGTTCTGTGTCTGCTCTGTAGAATAGATTTTGTGTCTTGCTTGGCCTTGTGACCCTCCAAGTCATGACATTGTGTGTCGCACCCTTGACGACAACTACATCTTCCTTTTTGCAGCTGGCCAAAAACTCATTATCTTCATAGTTTTGATTGTTTTGGCTGTTGGAACTAGTAGCGTGTGGATGGTTGTTGTTGTTATCGGTCTTCATGATCTCTGCGAGGGTTTTCGCAAATTACTTGATATCCTTTTGGTCTTTTTGAGGGTCTTCATATATGGAAGGCCTGACCTTATAAGGAGTGTCTTCTTCTGCTGATACCCTGAAGCTCTGTCCTGTGGAGCGGCCTTGATTATTAATACTACACTTATTGGCAACTGTTGAGTTTAATGTGTTTTTCTTGGAACTAGGTCCTTTAAAACTGGACTCTTCGGAATTTTGTGGAGCCTTGAGTTTGTTTTTGGGAGTGGAACTGGAGTTGGAACTGACCAGCATATTGACATAGGCCTGAGAGGCCAGCCGCCCGTAAAACAGGTAGTAGAGGCTGTGGATGCATTCTGAGAGTCCGATGTTATTCCCTGAAATCAAGTAATGCAGCACATCGGAATACTTGTAGAGTCGGAAATTCATTTTGGAGGCGATATAGAACTCGCCAATCTATCTTCTGACGATGTTTTCATAGTTCTTAGGCAGATATTTGCCGATACGCAGCACGGCGCTCAGGCTGAAGTAGATCAAAGCATTGACGAAGGACACTTCCAGCTGGCTTAAGTTCTTAAGACGCGGATGGGGCTCGAGATCCTTAAAGGTGACTAGAGGTTGGAAGGTGACGAACATATTCGTGGTGAGTTCGGCCTGGCGATCCAGCAGTTTGACAGTCCAGGTCTCCTGAGCATGAGGGTCCATGACTCTTTGATTTGGAAGGCGACTAGATTTTGTAGATGGAAAAGTGTTAATTGAGCTATTTTTTATTTATTTTTCGAAGATCAAACTCTTCTAATTTTGGCCCACCTCAGAAGGAAAACGCTTTCATACCCCATCTATCGAAGTATCTTGAGATCAATAACCCTACTAATTAGATACCTTTCTATTGCTTATAGACTTCATACAATCACCAGTGTCTGCAGCCCCAGCGAACACACCACCGAGCTTCGTTATTGCTTGTTGATGTCGATCACGCTCCCCAGACTCCCGAAACCGTACACTGGTCTGTGGTTGCTCGGGATCTTCAGATCAATGGCTTTCGGTGTCTTCTTTCCTACATCAAACTCTTTTTGGTCCTTCGATACCAGAGTTATCCCTACCAGTTTGGCTCCCTCTCCTTCGTACAATATTAAGTTTTGCAAGTAATTGCCGTCCCCCAAGTCGATCTGCTGCTTATGGTAGTCTTTGGTCCTGAGGATCACGTGTTCATCAGTGAACAGGTTCTTATTGGCAACTCGATATAAGAACCGAATTCCCAGAATGCAATCCGCGTACCACACCAGTGCTCCGCAGATGATAACTTCTTTATTCTATTTGAAGAGCTTGGCGTCAGTGAACTTGCGATCCACCGGTTTCCCCCATTCGTACTTGTGCAGCGACATCAGCTCGACACCAGAATTATTCAGGCTGCCGATATGCTTCGCCTGCAGGGACTGGTTTAGTCTCGTGTTGACGGGTGTCCGGTAGTTCTTGTCATTTTCCTCGTTGTAGCTACTGAGCTGTGAACGTTGCTGATACCGTCCTGCAGTCGGTGCTTCGGGGAGCACATCGATGGTGGACATTTTACGATCGTTTCGTTCTGTTTGGGCCTGGCGACTGCCTCGGTCTTTAAGGAGGGCCACACCCTTTTCTAAGATCATGATCTTGTTTTTGAGCACGGTATTTTAGTTCTTGAGTTTAACCTCCATCGCTGACTTGGCCTCCTTGAGCTCCAGGAACTGCTGCTTTATGAAGCTCCAATTGTCCTCAGTCATCTCCATGTGAGTGATTGTGGCAGCGTTCTTCTCATGGCCACTATTCTGGTTGGCTGCTCCTTTTTCCAGAGACTCGCTGGCCTTTTTAACCTGTAGCTGCTTCAGCTCCCTGTTTTTCTCTTCGAGTGTCACTAGTTGTTGCTGCTTCTTGATCTAGTCTTTCTACCGATTTGCCTTTTCCTTCTCATGCTCACGAACAGCTTTCCTGAGTCTAGCGAGTTCGGCATGGAGTTCATCAGCTTTGGCATTCAGGGCCTTGCTGTGCTCTTCCTCTGCCTTTTCTATCACCGGAGCTTTCTGCAGCCTGATCAAGTTCTTGTTCTCCTTAGTCAATGTTTCTATTTCAAGTTCTTTCTGCTTGAGTGCGTCCTCGAGCTGTTTCATTTTTTAATGATGGTCTTCGCGGTAAATCTCCTTATAGTGCTTGATCTGCTTCTTGTTGATTTCGATGGTTTTGTATGCGTTCTCCAGCTCCCGCTTCAGCACATCCTCGCCAGAGAGGACGTTGATAGTTGGCAATTTGTTGCCCTGACCTAATTTATTGCTCTGCTTGACCAGCAAGCTGTTAAGCCTCTCATTAAGTTGTTTGAGCTGGTTGCGCAGTGAGGAGTTCTCTTCTTTGTACTTGAGGAGTAGACGCTTACGCTCAATGTCCTTCATGAACTCCTTCTGGTTGAACCCGTTATCGTCTTCTTCTTGATTGTCGTCCCCTTCGTTCATTGTTTCTGGCTGCCAATCCTTTATTTCAGGACAATTTATTTGTGGTTTAGCTAATATAAGACCCACCTACCCTACGGCTGGCATCCCGATCGAATTGAACATCTATACCTATTTCTATCTCTACTCAATGTCCACGAGAGTCGAACTCAAGTCCACAACAAAAAACTACGGATGCTTTATAAAAACTTAAATCTATCGTATCTCCTGGCTTCAAGACCACGATCGTGCGCCAAGCAAGAGAATAGGATATGGGAGAACCAGCCTGCAGACATATAATATTGCTACAAAACACTTGTATTGGGTGTTGCGTTTTAAATATCGTGCCTACTCACGTTGCTAAACCTCATCAATTGGCGGGCGTGGGAGCCTGAGGAGCGGGAGTCTCTCCAGCAGGGGCTTCACGGGGTCTTCTGAATCCAGCACCTCTGCCAGCAGGTCTGTCACCATCACGAGGAGGTCTGTCGCCTCTGGGGGCTCTGGGGCCTCTGGGCTTGAAGTCACCTTCACGGATTTCGTATTCTCTGCCAGCCTCGATCTTCCAGGTGAGGGGTTCAACATTTTCGGTGAGGCCGAAGTACTCACTGAGGAACTTCTTGCCTTCAGCCTTGAGGAAGTAGTAGTAGTACTGCCAGTTGAAGACGAGCTCGACGTAGTCACGGTCCTTGAGAGATCTGAGGAGCATCCAGACATGGAGGTTGGGGATGTCAGTTTATTTATGGGGGGTCAGGGAGAAATCCTTCTTGACGACGATGACACCTGGAGAGTAGAAAAGGGGAGAAGAGGGAGGGTGTGAAGAGGTGGGGCGGTACCTTCGCTGAGGATGTATCTGTAGACCTTGTTTCTGCTGAGCTTATCGATGAGGACCATATGCGTCTGAATACCACAATATATTATGAGAATATAATATTTGATTATTATTTTATTCCCATTAACCTTTTACCTGACCCATCAACAACTCCCTCGCACCCACAGATCTCAGCACTGCCCTGCCTTTCTGTTTTGCTTCGAATATTTTATGATGTCTACCTCCACACCTGCTTCAACCCAATAGACTGTCTGCTGTGTTTCGGTCGTCTGGCCGCTTGCAGCCGTCGGTAAAAAGTGGTGGATTAAAGCTTAGATAATATTAGAAATATACACAGAATGCAGAAAAATATCATTTGTGCATGAAGTAGTTACTATACTCTTCCATGTCTTTTTGCGAGATATCGAAGTAAAGACCAGGACTCAGCTCTTGCGGCTCCTCCCCGAAGTGGTGGGAAACCAGCCCCAGACTCATCTCCTATGATTATTCGCCATAGGGGTGAGACACCAGTCCTATGCTGCACAGTTCATCAGCATCGTTTTAATCAGCCTCGGGCTCTTCATCGAACCCAGTTGCCTTTGTCAGCTTACTGTCTCCGGGTATTTAGAGTTTTGAGGAGACGCTTTCGAAAATAGGCTGAGGGAGGCTGCGAAGGGAGCTAAGGAATAGATTGGAAGCGGCCTTCACATTTTCCAAGGCCTCTGTAGAGTATAGTTGTGGAAGTTGGTGTGATGTCCTGGGCAGGGCCGGATCTAAGTTCCTGATATCCTAAACCGATATGATAGTCTTACACACCAGCTTGTTGCGGAGGTTATCCGGATAGAGGCAAAGGAGATGCTCTTGTGGGGTTTGGGGGACTTTATTTCTTCGAGAGCGTTTGTAGAGGGGATTCTTAATTTTAAGAGACTCAAGGTCCTAGTGCTGGAGACGACACCTGAGGGGTCGCTTGGCGATTATCTTGGATTTCTCGTGTTTTTTGCGTAGCTTGGCCAATATTTTGGTATTAGAGTCCTGGGGGGGAGTCATGGATGGGAGGCGGGGATGATGAGAGGGGTAGTGGTAAGTGGAGGGAGAGCAGTTGTTGCTGGGCAGGTTTTCGGCGGAAAGGGGTGTGTAGTGTTGTGGTTTGGGGGATTAGCAGGTAAAAACCAAATTATTTTAAGAGTTGGGAGGGACGAAATTAGTGTTTTTGATGGATAAATTGATTATTTTTTAATAGACTGTTAACCTGGGTGTTTAAGCCCCAAGCCTAATAAATTTAAAATACAGAAAAAACCTACTCATAAACACCCTCGGCCTTTAGCAGGTCTGTAATCAGTAATTTTTTGAACTTTCATAGCTTGGCACCAGGGGCTTTCGCACTGCCGTTTAAGTTGGGTGCTCAGAACTGTGCCCTGCGAGTGCTAGGTAGTAGGAGCTGGGTGCACAATGGCCGAGGGAGGGAGGAGATGCTGGAGTCGAAGCCCTGGAAAAGAGTGATCAACAATTGGTAGTAATGAAATATTGGTAATCGGTTTTGTGTCAGCGCCCCCTATTTTAACAGTATACATATTTATACATGCATGTTAGTAAATAGATTCAAAGAACTATTTTAGTCTTTTTTCTTTAATTCCTATTCTATTATTCACCATCTATTCTCAATCATTGTCTACCCTCATTGTTCTCGGGGTACCCTCTGTTCCCGTACGGGCCTTGCGGGGGCATATTGTTGGGCATATTGCCTGCCATATTGCTGGGCATATTGCTGGGCATATTGTTGGGCATATTGCCTGGCATATTACTGGGCACGTACGGTCCTGTATTGGGATTGTGGAAGCGACTGCCGCCACTGTTGTAGTAGTGTTGCTGCTGACGCATGGCGTTAACCGTTGGTGGCATAGGTCCACTTGAGTAGTTTGAGTTGTAGCCTCGATTGTACCGAGGCCCATGTCCGTAAGACATCCCACTATTGACTGCGGCTGGCATTCCTCCATAATTACCGTAAGGCGGATTATTGGGATGCATGGGTCGATTCTCACTCATCTAGCGCTAAGTAGAACAAAACATTTGTAAAATGAGGGTATTTACTTGATAGGGAGCTCGCATGGGTGGAGGGTTCATATTTCTTGGTTGGTAGTAAGAGGCAGGCATGTTGCTCACGGCCTGAGCTGGAGGGGCAACAGCCACTGGCAGCGGTTGTCTCATCGGTAGCATATCCTTGGCAGTCAGGAAGGGTGCTGAGGTTGGTGCAGGGACTGGTGCTGGTGCCGTTATTTCATCGTCTTGAATGATTTTGTTGAGATCACTCACGTCAAAGCTGTTCAGGAAGTTTTGAACATCAAATCCTGACACAGCGACTGAGGCAGGTGCTGGTGCTGAGGGTTCATGGGCACCATATGTGGGGGCGATTGATTGAGAAGGTGGGATGTATCCGGCCCCTTTTTTAAGGAATGGACCTGACGGCATTGAGTCTTCAACTCCAGTTTCTTCTTCAGAGGTTATGGGTGAGAAGGGTTTGAACTGTCTAAGGGAAACGGTAGCAATGGGGGGTGTGACAGGGGCTGACCCCATGGAGTTTTCAGGAATAGAAACGCTTGGACCCCATCCCTAAATCTCAACTTTAGGGGCTCGATACTCTACAGGAGGATTATAAGGACTGTGTGTCTTGACTCCTGGAGCGTATGCTCCAGTCGGCTGAGGTTGTTGATGACTTGCAGGTATTTCAGAAGTAAAGCGTGATGATCCAGAAGGAGTTTGAACGTTGATGTTATGGGTATGGGGATAGGGGTGTTCGGGAATAGGAACGGGGTTGGGATAGAGATCAGTCATGCTGCAGACTTAAAGAGGTGGTAGCTCATGGCCGTAGTCCAGCGGCATGATTTGGAAGTTTTTAGCATGAGTTTTAGCTTCATAAAGTTTCTCAACCGAGAATTGCAATATGAAGAACAATCTTCTTTCTCCGAGTACCTTTGCCACAAGTTCGGAAGTGACTCGGTTCGGAGGGGCTAGTTTGTTGTTAACTAACTCCTGGGTTACCTGTTTGGAAGACATGATGTGAAGTTTGGCCACATCGTTCTGCATGCCATATACTCGTTTACGCTACTCGCTCTCCTTTGCCAAGTCTTTCAGATGCTGGTTCTCTTCAGGGTCGGTACTTTCGAACCAGCCCACGATAAAGCGATACTTCTTTTTGGAGGGTTTGCTCAGATACTCGATGATCTCGGCTTGAGGTTTTTCTTTGCGAATTGATATTTTTTAGAAGTTAGGATCACAGAGCTCCTTGATCTTCTTCACGTCCTCAGTGGTATATAGGTTTGCGTGCATTTCGATCTTCCCCTTCCTCTTCGTCACGAACTCCAAGTCGCAAGTCTTTAACTTAAGGATTGTTCCTTTCGCAATTTCCTTTTCCCGCTCAACCCCCAAAACAGCGTTTTCTTCATCAGGATCGAAGAGTAGTGGCTCGGGTCGGGCCTCCTTGTTGCGTTCTTCCTCCTCATAGGATACAGTTTTCAGGTTGTACGCAGGTTCATAAGCTTGTTTGGAACCGGCATGAGGAGTCGAGGCTCCGAGAGGGTTGTAGTCATTCTCTTCTTCATCGGAGAACTTGGCATCCTGCTTCTGGTCTTTCTCCCTGCTTCTGCTTCGACTCTTCATCCTGCGTCGCTCCCTTTCGCGCTCTCTCTCGCGTTCTCTTTCCTTTTTGTCCTTCTCTCTGTCGGACTACTTTCCGTGCTTACGCTCGTGCCTGTCTTTTTCTCTTTATCTTTATCGGTCCTTTTCCCTTCGGCTCTTGTCGTAGTACTGTTTTCTGTCTCGCTCTTTCTCCATCTACTTTTCCTTCTCCCTCATCAGTTTGTAGATCATCTCAAGTTCCCTCGTAGCCTCTATCTCTTTAGCTGGGTCGGCTTCTTCGAATAAGCCCACATTCACTGGTGCTTCTGGGACTGGAGTAGTTTCTTTTTCTCTTTCTTCATCCTTTTTGGATGCTTCCTTTTCTGCTTCTCTAGTATTCTTGCTGGTGGATTCCTAGGCAGGCTTGTTGGACTTGGCTAGATCCTTTTCTTCTTCAGACAATTTAGTCATATTCTCGATCAGCCTCTTCAAGTAACTGAACTCAAACTTATTATTCCTAATCTTTATGGAGATGTTGGCATAGTCTCGAAGACTGAGGAACAGCACCACGAAACTCTTTGACATGTCGATATATTTGGTCTTGTCTTGGTGCCACTCACCGAAGATCTGATTCTCGATCAGTCTAACATTTTCCTCACATCTCAGTTTCTTGAACTCGTTGTTCCTGTCAATTGCCTACAGAATCACTTCTCTCATTTTCTTGCGGTCTGCCTCTATCACAGATTGAGATGGTGCCTGTTGCTGGCTCTGTGGTTCCTGTCGAACGTTGTTACTTTGCACTGACGAGGATGAGTCTCTTCGATACATAGATGGGGGGGCCCCGCTCATACTTGATTACTACTTTTTGAGTTTCTTTCGGACATTAGGATCCTCTTCAGGCTTGACTTCCCTTGCTGCAGTTACTGGCTTTTTGAAGCTGTAATCGGAATAAGGCTCTTCTGGCAGGGGTTGAATTCTGTCATATTCCATATAGAACTTGTTGAGATTTTGGAAGGGCTTCCTAATTCTGAGATCAACTACAAGGTTCCGGGAATCCTCCAATAGAAGTTTGTATTCGAACAGCAGTTCCGAGACATCAACAACTTTCTCGATGACTGGCTCCAATGCGTCCACTTCATCTCGAGATTTGATCTTAGTTAGCTTTTCTACATATAGGGCAATTTTCTCCATTAGGCTTTCCAAGTAAAGGATAGGCTCTTTAATGAGTCCGATGACTTGCTCCTTCGAGGGCGATCCTCCGAGTCTCTTCTTGAGAATTTAGTACAGCTCATTCAAAAGACCTCTGATCTTCGAATAGGAAACTATCATATCCTTGGAGGGGTATTTAAGCAAGTTGACCCAGAATTCTAAGTACTTGATCCGAGCAGTTTCATATTTGTCGCTATTCTTGATCAGATTGGAGAGGTTGTCCCACACATGTTCAAGTCTCTCGATCTCCTAGACTTCGAGGTCATTGTTGGAAGACTGGTCGTTGATTCTGTTCACGAGTTAGTCTAGTTGTTGACAGTCTTCGAGGTAGTGTTTGCGTTCATTTTCAATGTTTTCGATTCTGACTTTGAGTCGGTCATACTCTGCAATCAAATTCTCGATGTTTGCTGAGGCCAATGATAAGCTCCATTTCTTGCTTAGATAGGATGCTTTCTACATCTTGGGTGTCATCCAGATGAGCTCTGACAGATCCACAGGGATTCTTAGACCCTCCAAGAAGGTGGTTCTTAGTTCCTCGTAACTTGGTTTTTCATTGAGAATTGCTGCTGCCTTTTCTTTGAACTTTTTTACTCTTTCCAAAATAGGCAAAAGAAGCGGACTGCTGCCCGAGGGTGTGGGAGGAGGATTAAGAGTTCTCCTTAGCTCGGTTAGTTTGCTATAGGGTGCCTGTGAATCCTTGTTATATTAGTTGTTTAGCTTCTCCTCGAGTTCCTTCATGCGGTCGAGCTCTTTTTGGAGTTTAAAGCCTTGATCCACTTACTTCTTTAGTTTGTCAAACCACTCCTTGAAGTCAGTATCCTGAAGATTCTATTCGGAGGCATACTTGAGGAGTTTACTGAGCTTGTCCAGGTCAGACTGGATGAATCCTTTGAAAGACATGATGATTCTGGATTTGATTTCGAAGTGATACAATGCTACGAGCTGATCTTGCAGATTCAGGGGGATCTCTAGGACTCTCTTGCGTAGCTCATCTGATTCTCTCTTGGTGTTATCCCAGAACTCTTTGTTTTGGAATTCGTGGATCTGATTGGTGTCGAAGAAGAGTGCTGTTTTTTACTGGATATTGGCAGCATTCGCTAAATGGTTCTCCAGTGCAGCGATCTCTGAGGTATAGTCTACGATGGACTTTCGCATTTGAGAGAGCAGTTGTTCTGTCTCTTTTACGGTAGGTTTGTCGGAGTTCCACTTGATTTGTTCTTTTCGCTGCTTGCGCCACTTCTCATCAGTCTTGTACGAATCCTGTTTATCCTTGATCCTCTTGGTCAGGGAGTTGTATTGCTGGATTATCAGATTGTTGCTGCCCAGGATTTCGTTCAGTTTCTGGTAGCTCGTCACTCCCTTCGGGAATTTTATGGCTTCAGCCTCTTTGAAGCACTCTTTGATCATAGACATCGGCACATTGCTCTCTGTCATCATATTAAGCAGTCTCAGTCCGAAGTCGGCTATGGCTCTTCGGCTCATCAGCGTCGCTACTTCTCGCTTCGTGTTCAGGTTGAATGACTGATAGAAGACTAGAGCTTCGTCAACCTTCTCGCAAAGTTAGCTGATACTATTTTTGTCTTCTAATGTTTTGAGTAGCTCACCCTATGCGAAGTAGGCTTCAAACTCCTCATGGCGATTCTACCATGCAGAATACATGTCATGAACAGCTGCGAATTTCTAGTGGGTGTAGTTAAATCCTAAGCGTGTTCCTTCTTGGTATAGGTACTTCAGTTGCTCGGGAGTGGTATCAGAAGAGAGATTCGACGCCTCAAAGTCCCAGTTGATCTGGCTGTAGGTGTTGTACACTTGATGAATTCTAGAATCGACAAAGGAGTGTAGTTTCAAGGGCTTGAGAATATCCTTGAGAGGTTTAGATCCCTGTGTGAGGGGAGTAACGATCAAAGAATTGATCTTGTCTTTGAGGGTGGCTTCTTGTTTGGTCAAAGTACTCTTGACATAAAACATATACAGCTATTCGAGTAAATCAAGCTCTTTTTTGAGGCTGTCCCACACAGGAAGCTAAATAGAAACTTTCCGTTCCTGAAGGGTTCTAAGTTTGCTCTCGATCATAGCTATTCCATCATAGTCAATAGTTCCCAAGCTGATAATCCACTCGACTTCACTGACGATGGCACGGGCTAAGACTATGCGTTAGTTTAAAGCCTAAGCCGCATCGATAAGCTTGTGACTATTAGCTTCTGCTGCTAATTCCTCCAATCTTTTGAGTGAGAGTGTTGTGTTCAGTGCTGTCTGAATCTATCCTCTAGACTTGAAGGAAGACAATAGGTTGTTGACTAAGACCTTCTCAGGATGCTTGAATTCAGACTGATTATTCGAGAATTCCTGGAGAGTAACTTGGGAAGTAGGATTTGTGATAGCAGGAAGCACGTTTTCCTTCCAAGTTAGAGCTTGAAGGGTTTTTACAAAAGGCTCTCTCAGAGGGATGTTGTTGACCTGGCAAAACTTAATAATAGATTCGATGTACATCTTGATTTGTCTGTTCCTTTTGATATTATCCTCCAGCACTATAACCTGACCTTATCTTTATTCGGCAACTGGATACAGCTCTATACTCTGGTCTTGTTGCTTTATATACAGAGCGAGGAATCCTCTGACTGCGTCTTCGATTCGTTTCTCACTCATCTCTCGAATGATGAGAGTTAGCTTGCTGCTCTTGAGAGGATAGTACATCACTGTACTCTTGATGAGTTTGGTCAGACTCACCTTATTGTCCCACGCATATTGGAGGCGTTTGTCTAGAACCCTCATGACTAGGATGATTTCAGAAAATCCAAGGTTTGGAGGTGTATGCACCTTTAAGTCGTAATTGTTGTGGTGGTCGAACTTTTCCAGAGCAGCCTCCTTGACCATCTTTTCCTTGAGTTTCGCCCAGTCGTAGCAGAAGGGACATACGAAGATGTCCTAAGACCTGTACTTGACACAGCCGTAATGATACCATTGGAGACACGACTCACAGTACACCATTTCCTCCTGGACCTTGTTCTGGCACACACAGTATACACTCAGTTTGGAATGGCCTGGACAAAGGACATACTGGAAGCCACCCCGTTTGATTGAAGTGGTGGGTTTGAACGATGTCACGATCTCTTAAGTGTAATACCGATTCATGAGGTTAGTTTTTTCGGGATGAGGGATAAGGCCTTCTTCAATTTCTTCCTCGAAGTTCTCAAGTATCTTCAGGTGATTATCGAATTCCTCGACGAGCCAGTCCTTCTGCAGCAGCTAGTTCGACACATTAAATACGTTGTTCTCGCCACAGGACACAAAAAACTTCCAGCACTCCGCCTCGTCATCCTAGTTGATCATTGTGCGCTCTGTTCTCTTCACGCAATAGGGATGCGCTGCCCTTTTGCACCCTTCTTCGGGACAACTATGGTATGCATTCTCTCCGTTGCACAGCTCGCACTTCGACGCCGCAGCCTGGTATTTTTCAGATCTCTTCATGGTCATTTCTGAGTAATCCACAACATCCACTTCAGGGTGGGTCATGCCGCAGATCGGATGGATGTACTATCCTGGGACTGCCGTTTCTTTGAGCAGCCCGTCTTTGATACCACAAATTATACAGAGAGGCTTGGATTTCTGATCGCTGCGGCAGCCATCACAGACAAAGTATTCGAGATCCTTTTCGCGTTTGACGGGAGTCTTGGCGCCGTAACATGCCTTGTGGGAGAGTTTGAGGCAACCGTAGCACGCGATGGGACGCATGCCATCATCTGATTCGATGTTTGTCGGAGTGACCCTTTTGAAGTTGACGAAGCAGCAGCCGCAATAGGATTCCTATGAATTAAAAGTTAGTGAGCGAGTATTGTGAAGGAATATTTTGAAATAGGCTAATGCTGAGCACACAAAAACACCCACAGAAGACCCAACGCCCTGAAGAGCAGAAAGACTGGCAGCAAGAGTGAACACCCACCCTCGGCAGGATAGGGAAAACCATGGGTTCGAGGTGTGAGTGATGCTCGGGCCGGCGTGTGTTGCGTTCAGGAGCAGTGGGTCGGGAAAGAGGAGGAGGACATCAAGTTTATAGTTAATAATTGTAGTGCGGGGCGAATCTTTTGCGGGTGTGAGTTTGTAATTGTTTGTTTGATTAAGGATCTACTTGGATAGTATCAATGTTGGAAACTCGCTTGAATCTGAACTTGAAATCCTTCTCGTGCAGGCCGCCCTCCTGCGCCGGTGGTTCCTACCGGGCGGGGGCGGGCGCCGCCAGGGTCTGGGCGTGGCCCTTGTTTCGGGTGGATCGGGTTGGACGATCACTCATTTCTTAGGATAATGTGGGTATTCTCGTATATTTATATCTTTAATCTGATATTATTATTATAGGAATCCCCACCCTGCCTAACAACATCATCAATACATACATATATTATTATTTCTATTCTTTCCTGCCACTCCTTCACTCTCTCAATCCTTGCTGTTCAACTTCTGCTTGTAACTCTATATTAGGATCTTTTGCTGCTTACGGATCGCCTAGCTTTTCTAGAAGTTGCCTCGAAGCACCTTGTAGTCTTGTTACACCATCTACAAAGTCTTCACTCGACCCTTCAGACGCTTACTCTCCACCTTGTACCTCTCCACCTCCTTTTCCAGCATCTCCACTTTATTCTGCAGCCCCCTGCCGCTGCTTCTCTCGCCCTGCCCTCGACTCTTACTCGATACTACTGAATGGTGGCTCCTTCGAGAATGATTGAGTTTGGTTTCTGCCTAGTTGATCTCTTTCTCGAGAGAGTTCAGACTATGCAGATTGCTCCTTTACTTAGACCCCTTTCTACTCTCCTGCTTCTATAGACTGGGCTTCCTTTATTTTCGAGTTAATGACCCACTCGGCCTGACTTCTTCAGCTTTATTTTGTTCTGACACTCCAGTCCCTCGTACATAGCGTGTTTTCAGCGGAGTATCATCCTCCTGGTGGACGGTATCTTTATTGGAGCTGGCTTGACGCGTGGAGTTCTTGAGCAACTGATTCTCAAATTTGACAGGCGGGTGGGATGGCTGTGCTGGGGGATTGATTGTCCCTTTTTTTGGGGGTAGGTGTGGCTGCTTTTATGTCGTTTTCTTCCCTTCTGAGACTTTCAGCTACTACTACTCTTCTTCATCCTCATCGTCCGAGTGGATGTCCAGGTTTACCATCTCCATTTTACTCTGCAGAAAGGCTAGTTTTTTGGAAAGCTCGTCGATTTCAGACGGGTGATTGATGTTGCTATGGTTGGGTTGAAAGGACTGAACCATGTGGCTGCTTGTGAGCTGGTCTGGCTGATATTTGGGGTAGCTCGGGGCGTCAAGATGTCTGGTTTCCAGGATGGAGCTGGCAGCTGGGACAAAGGTCGAGGTGGCATGATTAGGTCCCGTGTAGGATGACTTCTGAGTATTGACTGACATCGCGAGAAAATTGGTATCGTTGAGATTGGAGAGTTCACGGTCGAGTGCTTCATGTAAACTGTTGAGTCGGTCCTTGGAAAGGCTTCTACGCAGAGTCATGTCCCTCTGAGGTTTGTGGATATGTATTTCAAATTTAATAACTATAAGTGGAGGCAGTCCGGTTAGAATGCCAGCCAGAACGATGCCTAAACATGTATATAGGAAGAGTATGGAACTTGGTTAGAGAATCACACATTGAGGATATCGACCAGGTTGCCCAAGGAAGCATTACTGTCGCTTAGTTGGCTAGACTTTCTCACGATGTTGGACTCGTCCAGCTACTCCAGCCTACTCAATAACTCCTTCTTTTCGAAAGGGTTCCTGATTATAAGTTTACGCTAGACTCTGCTCTATTTTCTGATCTGCTTGTTACTGGATTGCCGCTCGATCGAGGCTTTCTGCAGTCCGTTGCTCTGTTCATTTATGTTGGCTAGGTTTGCCTTCCTTTATGTCTTGAGTGGCAATTCAGATTCCTTGATCGCCCGGCTATCCTCTGGGATATATTTCTCACTTTCAAACTGGGGTCTATACAGTTTGATGTACATGTTGCGTGGGACCCGCACTAGATTGTGTCGAGACCTGACTCCCTGAGAAGCTCCCGCTGGTCCTATGTATTCAGTAGACTCGTCTTGCTTTTTTATGGCGCTGCCTAAATCCTGATGGCTGTTGAGTTGGTGGATGTGGATGGACACATTTTTGTTCAAGTCCTTGCAGCTTAGGTGGTTGATGCTCAGTTTGTTGAGTTGATGCGAGCTCTTGATACTGGGCACTGATAGCTTCTGGGTATCAGTGATGCTGTATTTCTTGATGGGCTCATCCGTGGGCAGTTTCGACTGGCTCGAGACTTTTCTGATAGATTTGACTGACACCTGGCTGGTCAGGTTGGTGTTTATGGGGCCGCTGTTGCGGTTGCTTATGTCTTTGTTGCTGTTCTATTGGTGTTTTTCGCTGCTTTTCGGAATAAATCGGCGCACGAACTTCTTTTCGAATGGATTTTCGGAAACTTCTTTGGTGGGTCTGGGAGCTACAACAGCCATGAACTGCTCCACGCGTTTGATGAAGTTTGTGAGTTCAACTGTGTTGTAGATGTCCAGAGCCTTGAGCTCCGAAAGAACCTGGTTGAACATGGGCGTGAACTGTGTGTGCTTCTGGGCGTATTTCTTTGCGGCGAATGCATACCTGTACTACTTTTTAGACTGGATTTCAGCCATGAATTCACTGATTTGATTGGCAGCGTCTTAAGCACCGCTGTTATTTGAAACTTCTTGGCACAGGTTGGGCGGCACTACACAATGTCAAGATTGGCTAAAGACTTACGTAATGAAATGCGGTTGTTCTCCTGCACCAGCACCAGTCGAGGCTTCAGGTACTTAAAACGGTAGCCTGGAACAATTCGCACTATCGCTAGCTGCAGATTAAGTAGTTGGCAGAGCCATCCCAGCAGTAGTGACTCCTCCAGAGTCTCCTTAGCCTTGATGTAGGAATTCAGAGGGGTTCCTAGATGACGTACAAGATTGATGACAACATGAAGGAATACCTTTGAAGGAGGATATGATCGTTAGCGTTTGTTAGGTGTTCTCTGACTGGATGATTTTCTGAAAGGTGTCAGCCTGGAGGATCCTTCTAATGTGATGGTAGGCGAGTTTGTCTTTGGAGTCTTTGGAGGAAAACTAAAAGCGAATGAAGGGGATGACTCTTGCAAGGGGGTGTTGGAAGAAAATGAAGTACTGTAGTAAGTATGGCTTCTTGGTTTTGTTATTCAAGCAGGATTAGAGCTTGCAAGAAGTGCGGAGTCTTCTCGAACTCCATAACAACCTTGTATTGGGCCATGCGTCTGAACCTTTATTGTTTTTCGTGGTAGTCTAATGAGCCTAGCTTTGTTATTTAGTTATTGTACTAAGAAAACAGTATCGCCAGTCTATCGAACCTGTACGAAAATCAAACTCAGGTAGCTGCTTCCGACAACTAGTTTCCATCGCTCCAACCCACCAGTTTATACAGCAGAAAGAAAGATAAATATGTTAACATTAGTGACTATTCACAACTCTTCGATCCGCTTTAGCCGTGCCTGTTCTACCTGTATCCTCAACTGCTGGTTCTCTACGCGCAGCTTTGTGGCTTCTCGAGCTTCCTTCACGTACTTCTCGCACATCTCGCTAAGCTTCTAGTTTTACTTTAGTAACTCCTCTAATTCCGCTGTCAGTCTTTCGATTGTTTCTGAGTTGTACTGGTCCATGTCCATCGATAGATCTCGTGATCGGTTCAAGGCCTGTGCACTTCTCCGCACAATCTCGAGCTCCGACTCCAGCTCGCGTATCTTCTTTTTGTACTTCTCCACGTTTGCAGGAGTGCTGCCGTTTGTAACAGCCTGACTGTTGTTCAGACTTTGGTCAAGATGGCTCCGTTGGAGTTTGTCCTGGAGTTCGAGAGACAGTTTATGGATCGTCTGGTTGAGTTGGCTGATTTTATGGATCTGCACCTGGTTCTCCTCTTTAAGGGTAATGATGATCTCCCGAGCCTCGTAGAGCTCATTGGTGAATCGCTCATTAATGGACTGTGAGCTTTTCCGTGTGTCTTGATAGTGATCGAGTTCGGCCTCGAGTGCAAATACTTTCTTGTTGAGAGTCTAAATGCTTTGAGCTTCGGAATTGCTCTTGAGTTTCTGATTTTCCTTTTTCAGAGCATTTATCTCTTGGAGCAGGCTCTAGTTAATTTCTTTGAGCTTATAACTCTGGTCTATGTACATATGAGACTGCCTCAAACTGTCTCCGTTCTGGTTCAACTGTTCTTCGAGTCTCAGTATTGTCTCCTTGCATCCCGCATGTTCTCTCGCTAGTTATTCATATCTTCTTTGGACCTACATCATATCTCGCAGCTTACTCGATTCGGCGATGATGCCATCTATCCTTTTCTGCAGATTCCTGTTCTGGGCAGACAGCTGCTCGTTCTATTGCTTAAGGCGAGTGGCTTAAATCGAGTCCGAGTGGAAGCCGGAGTGATTGGCGCTCCTGTGGAGTGCATGAACCTATTGGGCAGCCTGCAAAGATCGGAGTTGGACTGACAATATTTCAATCTATCTTTTCTGTCTATCTTTGTCTTTACGATGAATCTAGGCTTCGGCTACGAGTTTCTAGTTTAGTCTTCTGAGATCTTGAAACTTCTATTCCAGCATGAGTATTGCTGCTTCAGATGTCATTGAGGCGTTGATGAAGGAGCTGGATAGACATACAGAGGTGTTGTGGCTGGACTCTTCCATCATCTGTGCTCCCATTCTCATGGAGATGTGGTTGCTCGGGTCTGTCACAATCAGGGCTGGGGCCTGCAAAGTTAGGTGTGGCATTGTCTGGAAGCGAAGGGCTTCGAGTTCTTTCAACACAGTTAAATGCTTCTGCTTCAGCTCGGCATATTTCTCCTCGATGTGTTTAATTCTGGCGACTGACCCCTCTTCTTCTTGGTCGTTCAAGGAGTCCAACAGATTCTCCATATCAAGTTTCGACTTGTCTTTATCGTACCTTGAGCTTTCTTGTTTTAGCCTCGCGTTCTACTAGAGTAACTTGATATTGATTTTGCTAAGTTACAGAACATTGAGAGTTTTCATCTCTTCGGGACGGGGCTTTTTCTCGAAGGGGTTAGTGATATTGCGAGACTGGTGCAGCAAGGACTCATTACCTTTTTTGAAAAACTGCAACACTTCTACCTCCTCAGTCAAATCCCTCACCTTCTCCTTCAATACTTTGTTCTCTCGATCCAGTTACTGGTACTTCTTGCGGCTTATCATCTCTTACCTCATCATGCTCAGTTGCGAGTAACTCTCATTAAGATCGATGCGGTCTTTGCATTTCTCTTCTATGATTTTTAGGTATGTAGTGGTGACCGTTGTCAGTTCTTCCTCCATTTGCTTGAGGTCTCGAGTTTTTCTTTCTCGGTCTGTGAGTAGTTCTCTATTCAAGGCATCGATCCGCATGATATCGCCTCTTAGTGATTCGAACTCGAAGAAGACGTTGAACAAATCATCCTTGGTAAGATCTATCCTTTCGATCTTTTCGATGATCGCACTGGTCTTCATTTCCTTCTTGGTAGCAAAGGCCTTCACTGCGAACATAAACAAGTCCCTAGAGTTTCTGCTCATCATTTTGAAGTCTAGTTTGTTATCATTTTTGAAGAGTCTGCTGGTGCTCCTTGTGCCTGTGGACTTATCTGGTTCTTAGAACATCGACGACATGAAACTCTTCAACATATCCTACGAGCTGTCTTCCCGGAATCTGATATATAGCCTGGTCAGTTCCTTCGGATTCAGTTCGATCCTGGGTTCCGTGAGGTTGTACTCGAACCGGATCACTTTGTCTGTCTTCACATCGGTCACTGTGATTTCATTATCGTTGATCGTCAACTTAGCTTCTTTCTCCTTGTCTTTAACTACGTAGATAGGGAACAGCGTCTGTCCTGTGTACAGAATATTTGCGAGTAGCTGTCTGAGGGCGATGTCTATCTTGATAGGTCCGAACCATACTTCTGCCTTGCCTGCTGCTTCATCTTCGATGCTCTACGCAGTGGGTTAAATGTGTTCTGGGTTTTTGGAGTGAGTTTACACTGATTTCTGCCTTGATTTTGCAGCCGAGGTCCGAAGGCTCACAAGGATACGTAGAACCCTTGAGTCCAACAATTTCGATAAGATGATTATTCTTGAGTCTGGACCACTTGACTCGGATGGGAAGAATGCTCTTTTTGGCCTTATTTTTGTAGCAAATGATGTTGAGGTTAGAACTGGTTTAAGGAAACCTAGGGGTAGTTTAGATGAGATAGTTGAAGTTGCCTGAAATGGTGGTTCCCGAAGGGCCCACGTTCTTGTCTCCAAACATCCATTCAATCATGTGCAGTGACCTGGCGTTGGTAACTATATCGGAGAAGAGTGTGTCTTTACTTTTGTACTAAAAATACCATTTATACCTAATGCCTCAAAATACTCTGAAGATTGGACTATGAGCACATATTCAATATCCTGTGGATTTCGCCACAAAAACGATAAACCACATTTCTTGACAGATTGGTATGCACTTGGGAGAATGGCGGGATGGATTGGGTGTGGGTTTTTAAATATGGCAAATGCGAACAAAAACAATCGGCGAGTGCATTGTTGATCATCTGTTACCCTTGGCGACCTTCTCGATTTCTTCCTTCTTTCTGATGGCGTAGGAGGTCTGAGCGTTGCCCTTCTCGGTGTTGATGATTTCGTCGGCCAGACACTCGGCGATGGTCTTCATCGATCTGAAAGAGTGTTCTCTGCATCCTATAATGTGTAATACACAATCAGATACGAAGCAATACCGCATGCAATCAGGTAGATGGCCTGGTTGACTCTTCTCAAGGGGGACACGTCAACAGCCTGCTTTCTGGCAACACCGCCAGTACCGATCTTGGTCGAATCTTCTCTGGGGCCGGCCTTCACGATGGCATCAACGAAAACCTGCAGGGGGTTCTTGCCAGTGAGCAGGTGAATGATTTCGAAGGCGTGTCTGACGATGCGGATGGCCTTGACCTTCTTACCGGTGTTTCTACCGTGGAACTGCATGGAGCCAACAAGACGCTCAACGATGGGGCAGAGAGCCTTTCTGAAGCTCTTCTGTTGGTATCTGCCAGCAGTATGGGGGATGAAGACCTTGGCCTTGTTGCTGTGGACGGCGACGTAGTCGATGAAGCAGGGGTCGGAGATCTGGACCTCATCGTAGGACCATCTGGAGAAGAGCTTGGGGGCAGCTTCGAAGGTTTGTTTAGTTTCTTGGACGACTTCGGTCATTGTGGTGTTTGTGCTGGTGTTGGAATATATAATATTAATATATTTTTATTATCATTAAATTCCCTTAGAGTCCATCGATATCATTCACTCGCAGCCCTTTGACTCTTCTTCAGCCAAGATTCCCTCCCTTATCTCTCCGTCACAGTCTCCTCCTGCTGTCGCAACTGTCCTCCTCCGTCGTCTAAAACCTCGTGGACAGCAGGTATCTTCAATCCCACTAATCATTCTTATTGTCCCTATTTTTTGTCACCTTCTAGTTACTCATACACCTTCTAGTTACTCATACAAACCATGCTATACGCTATTATCTTTAAATCCAATTCTAGAATGTAAAAACTCCGCTTTCCCCGCGTCATAGGTGACTACACTATTGATTAAAGCGCACTCCTCGGCAAGGGTGCGACTGGTCGCGTCTATGTCGCCTACCGCAACAATGATCAGGTCAAAATGGCCTGCAAGTCAATCAGCAAAAAGTATCTGACCCAGCTCGCAGTGTACAATTCAGAGTATATGAAGGAGTCGCAGCAACAGTTTGAACTCGAAATTAATGTACACTTTTTGGTCTTTATCGTCTTAGTTCCACCTCAAACTAGGCTAGAATAAGCATATCGTCAGACTCTATGACAGTGTCGAACAAACTGATGCCTACTACCTCTTCATGGAATACTGCAATTCCGACATGGCCAAACTTATGGATAAACGCCAGAAGCTCCCCGAGTCTGAGGCTCTCGACTACATCAAACAACTCTGCCTCGGCTATCAAGAAATCTATCTGCACAATGGATCCCATAGAGACCTCAAGGTACCTTCTTCCTAACATCCCATCGCATGCTGTTTTAGCCATAAAATTTGTTGCTAAAAAAAGGTATCCTGAAAATCGCAGACTTCGGCTTTGTCAAGTAGATCGCTGCCATCGTGTCACAGTCGCAGAAAAACCCCCGCACTTCGACCTTCTGCGGGACACCCGAGTATATTCCACCCAACGTCATCGAATCCCAAGACAAGAAAACCACGTATGACCCTGAGAAGTTTGATATGTGGTCTATTGGAATCATCTTCTACTATTTCTTGTACGGCAAAAGACCATTCAAAGGCTAAACCCTCGAGAAGCTCTTCGAAGAAATCCAAAACACTTAGCTACAGTTTCCCCCGTAACCTGAGGTGTCAGAACCCATCAAACGCATTATCAGAAGGTTGCTCGATAAGAACGAGGATGATCGGATGGAATTCAGACAACTAGTTAAGGAGTTGGGTCTTGAGATGAAACAAATTTCCAAGACTCATAACTCCAAAAAAGAAGAAGAGCCGCAGTAGGAGCGATAGAACCCGGCCTTCGAAGGTAAGGAGGCTAAAATACGAAGGCAGCAACTATAGGCTTCTATCAAGATGCTAGAATTCCTGAACTATATCACGAAACAGGTCTACGCAATCAATAGCAAATACACGATTCTTCGCAAGATCAGCAAGCAACTCCCATATAAACTGCTGTTGAGGCTGCACGAACTGCGACTGAGCAAACTACAAAGCATATTGAAGTGTGAAGAACTGAAAATCTCAGTGCAGCGAGAAAAGGTGGAAAGTCTTAAAGCTGTGATAGAGGAGTTTGATAAGGTATTCCTCCCGAACTTCAAATAGATTCTAAAGGATGGCGTGGAGGACATCGATGCTCTTCTGAAAATGGTGGCTACGGGCGTGGCGAGTCTGTAAGACCTGTGTTACTACGACCTGGAGATCAAGAAGTGCCTTGTGTGCTTGATAAATCTAAAGAAGTACCGATAGAAGAGTGTGAAGAGTGACCGCCTGCACGACTCGATGACACTATAAATGAAGGACTCAGACAAAATTAATCAAATGCTGAGCAGTCAACCATGATGGACGGCGTTGCTTTATAATATCTCTTGCTTACTTAATTTTTGAGTTTGATCTGTGTTCTATAATTGGAGGACAAAATAGAGAGATGAAACTAAGGAAAATAGAGAAATAGTTTAGAAAACAACGGTATCAGGAAGTGATGGCTTCGAAAAAGGCCTGGAATGTCAGACTCTAGGACTTCGTCAGTCTCCTGAACAGCAGGATCAGATCTCTGTTCCTGTAGAATGTCCCGGTCTCGATATTTATGAATCGCACAAAGTCCTCCACAGTCAGATAGCCTTTCTTCTCTAGATCGATCTTATCCTGCTTGAAATGCTCACTCTTCAGTTGGGAAGCGCTGAACTTGTTCTTCATACTCTTGAACCAGAACTCGTGGGCTTTCTCGTAGTTCTCAGCGATGCTTCGCACACTCTCCTCACACTCTTTAATCGAATAGAATGGGTTATGCTCCTCTAACGTGACCTCGAACTCAGATCTCACCATATCATTTGATAGGCTGATTCCCAGTTTGTTGAGCTCTTCCTGCAGAGATTTGAACTTGGGAGAGTCTCGTTATGTGTGGTCTTGGAGCATGCTAAACATTAGCTTGGAGTTTCGGAGCTTATCATCTAGCTCTACTTGCTTCTTAAAGCATTCGATGAGTCGTTTCGTTTCTGGCTTCGAAGAACCTGAGCCCAGGGAGTTGCTGACCTCAAGCTCACAGGCAATAGGGGTTAGTCTAAATTAATCTTGACTGGAATGTTTGAGTTTCGGTATTTAGGCTACAGGCCTTCGGTACATAGAGGGTACCTCGAATTTAGAGACAGTAGAGATCTGGGATTTGGAGGCCGAGTCAGGAAGAGAAGGGGGATTGAGTTGCTTGAAAGATGGAGACTCCTCAAGTTTGCGAGGCACCTCGAATCCATACTTTCTAGTATCGACAGCCAAGCTAGTGGTGGAGGGAGCGTGGTTTTTTTGGGGCATACTGGGAATGTCGATATGATCAAACTGGGAGGTCTTGATTGGGGAATGGGAAAGAACCATGGATTGGTCGATTCGAGACCTGTCCTTCAGCTAGTAATCTTTCATCTCCTTGAATTCAATGTTGAGCTTTCTCTTCTACTCGTCACTCTTCTTAATCTTCTCCTGGATCTTTCGAATCTCTTCATCAAGATCCTTTCCGCTCCGCAAAATATACTAGTTCGAACGGGAGTTAGCACTGTCCTGCTGAGATCTGTTCACCAAGATACTTGAAGCTCGAGGTGCTTCGATTTTGGCAGAGAAGTTTCGAGAGTACAATGAGTGTCGTCTGCTTTCTTCCATGGCTGGAGTATAAGGAGAGTGCACATTGGCCCTGGAGGGTGTTTCAGCAGGATGACCTTCCGAGATTATGAAGCTTTTACTAGTACTCCGATCAGCCACCAGGGCGGACTCCTGGTTTTGCTTTGGAGTACTTTAAACGACAGGCCTCGCCGGAGGAGCATACTCTTTATAATCCTTATAAGAAGGACGCTGGTAGTTTTCGATAGGGACTCTGCTGGGGGTATCTCTGAAGGCAGTGGGTGTCTCTCTCATGGCAGAGGGAATCTCCCTGGCAACTAACTTTGGCTGTATGGTCTAAACTTGATGCTGGGCAGGACCCTCCCGACAGTTATCGTTAAAGTACTTCAGTAGTTCCTTAATTTTGTGGTTAATTTTATCAATCGACTAGACCCGGGGTTCTTCAGTAGGGTTATTCTGCGTGGCGATGTACCCTGGAGCGTGGACAGGAGGCCTCGAAAAACTAGAACTATCACGCGCGAGCTGCGACGGCATAGAGTATCTCCCAACAGGAGATCTTGAAGATTCTTCAGGCAAGTGATTTTTGCGTCCAAAGTTAGGGACAGGCACTTCTGCCTTTTCCTTCTCGAGCGATGCTCTGATGTTCTTGACTTGCTCGGCTAGGCTCAGGTTCGATGACGATATAATGCCAGACTCGCTCATGTCGCTCATCCGACTGTTGTAGTCCTTGTTACTATACCCGAAGTTACTGATCACGCGGGATCTCCCTTCCTCCACATTATATTTCTCATACTTGTCTCCAACAACTCTTGAGTCGTAGTTGCGAGAATTTAGATTGGTCTGGAAACTTTCCCGCAGCGCATTAGTTGGAGTGGGCGACTCACTAGTTCGCTTGGCTTGGCTGTCGTACTTCTTGCGCATCTCGGCGAGTCTGCTGTTCATAAGTTGGCGGGAGGCAGTAGCAGTCGTCGTGGGATTCTCAGGGAAGAAGCTGAGGGACCTATTCTCTTTGGAAGCGGAAGAGAGCTGGGGTGGGGCGGCGCGAGGGGAGTGGTTGGAAGTGATGGTCTGTCTCTTGGTGGCAGAGACAGGGAAGGGAGACCTGGAAG
The DNA here is from genome assembly GCA_023053545.1 of Lepidurus packardi. Taxonomy (NCBI): domain Eukaryota; kingdom Metazoa; phylum Arthropoda; class Branchiopoda; order Notostraca; family Triopsidae; genus Lepidurus; species Lepidurus packardi. Next base: position 31,280 of record JAKZAN010000288.1, read on the forward strand.
CTTGATGTTCATAGCGGTAGACGGGGTCGGGGTAATACTTGGAAGATCGCATTGGGATAAGCACGTTAGCTAATGTGTATAAATATTTTATTAATATATTTTTATTAAAGTTGGAGGGACTTATGGGAGTATCGCCTCCTTCACGCCAACTAAGCAGCGAATCTCCGCAGTGGAGACTATTTTGATAAATTAATGGTGAGGTGATAAACTTTAGTGCGCATGGTTAATGGAGTCCGTCGGAGCATCGGGGCTGGGCCAAATGGGACTGACGCATGAGCAACTAGGAGGCCGAGCATTCGAAGATGGGGGCATCAACAAGTGGAAATAATGGAATTTAATGATTAATTGCTGGATAAATTGAATAATAGTTAGGGAGCTGGAGACCACGAATACCCATAATAATTAATTATCACCACAGACAGCACGACATGGGCAAGTCCTACAGGAACTACTCCAAAACATCTAAGACCCCTAGACGTCCTTACGAAAAGGAGAGACTCGACAGCGAACTCGTCCTCGTCGGCAAGTACGGCCTCAAGAACAAGCGCGAACTCTGGAGAGTCCAGCTCTCTCTCGCCAAAATCAGAAAGGCAGCTCGTGAGCTCCTCACTCTCGAGGAAAAGGACTCCAGACGTCTCTTCGAAGGTACCCTTACTCGCCTTAACCCCGCCCTCAGGTTCCGCACTTCTCCGCAGAATGTCCCGCTACGGTCTCCTCGCTGACAACGAGAAGAAGCTCGATTACGTCTTGGGACTCACCCTCCCCAAGTTCCTGGAGCGCAGACTGCAGACCCGCATCTACAAGGAAGGCGGTCTGGCCAAGAGCATCCACCACGCCAGAACCCTGATCAAGGGCAGACACATCCGTGTGGGCAAGGACACTGTGAACGCTTCGCAGTTCAGAGTGAGAGTGGACTCTGAGAAGAAGGTCGACTTCACTAACAACTCTCCCTTCGCGGGAGGCAAGCCCGGCAGAGTCAAAAGAAAGTCCGTGAAGAGAGCTGCCGCCAAGAAGGAAGCCCAGTGATAACACTTCAGCAGCACAGAGCCTTATTATTTAAAAATCATTCGCATCAACAACCCTGCACTTGTACCTTTACGCTTAACGCTTGCCCAACAGCCTACCCAATAGGAGTTTTAGACCATAATTCAAAATAAATATATAATCCATCGCACTACTATGATGAGCCAGCCCCTCGGCCCTGCTGCTCGCAACCTCAAATAAGCAACCCTCGGCGACTTCTATCACCAGAAGCTCCCCGAACAACTACAGGTCCTTCCCAAGCACCAGGAACTCCTCGAACACATTAATCATCTTGAGCGTGAGGTCGCTGCTGCTAACTAAATCAATACCCGGCTCGGCAATACTCTCCTCACGGTACTCGAGCAGGTGGGCGTCACTCCTGATTCAGTCCTGCGCGATCTTGAAGACATCCACGAAGTTTCTGTAGGCTTCCACTTCTAGATAGAACATATCTAGTATCTGGACTCGATCTTCCTGGCCTATGATGATGCTTCGCTGAAGCAGAAAAAACTAATCGGAAGACTGCTTGCACAGCTGGCAGACCATGAAAAGAGAAGTGAACAGCTGGTCCGCGATAACTAATTCCTGATGCACGAGTTAGAAGAAAAGTGCAAACTACTCCTGGCTGTATACGCCAACGGTCTGCCCGATGAAAGTCTGGCTCTCGGCTTCCGCAAACTAGAAATGGAGGATCTGCAGTCCAAAGCAGAGCTCTATAAAGAAGAGAATTAGTATCTACTCGCCAACTTCCAGGAGTTGGAACAAAGGAGCAAGAAGTTGGAATAGGAGTTGCGTGTCTCTCGCGGCTATGCAGACTCACACTTCGAGAAGTATAGGGGACAGACTGCAGAACTCCAAGATACCTTGCTCAAGCTTTAGGAGTCTGTTAGAATTAACGATGTCCTTAAGAGGAAATTCGATGAGATCACGAACGATAACACTCTCTTGGAGGGTCAGAGATACGAGTTGGACAGCAAGGTGACCCGCCTCTAAAATGAACTCAAGAGTACTCGAACTCAGCTACTCAACGCCAAAAAAGCAGACCGTGAGACTTCGACGAAAGCAGAAGATGAAATTCATAATCTTAAGAAGGAGCTCTAGTCCTATCAGGCACATGAACGCGAGAACTTCAACAAGACTATTACCCTATAGAAGGAACTAGAACTAACAAAATAGGCGCAGCGCAGAGCAAAGCGATAGGCCGAACAAGCTAAAAAGGATTTCGAGCACTCTCTTAAAATGCTTGAGACCTATGAGCTCAAAATTACCAACTATGTGAAGAAGGAAGAGTCCCTGGATCGCATCGCACGAGAACAGCGAGAAAAAGTAGAGACAGCACTCCTCGAGCGGGATAAGTCAGCGCTGAGGGAGCAACAACTACAGAAGACCATCGATAACTTGCACCTTAAACACAAAGATGAGATTGAGTCGATGGGACAGAGCTATGATAAGATCATTAAATCCCAGGCTGATAAGATCAGGACATTGGAGGATTCTCTGGAAGACACGGAAGCAACTCAGGATGAGTGTCGAGTTACATTGGAAAGCCAGATATCCATATTGAGGAAGGAGGTTAGTCAACTCAAGGACGAAAACAACCAACTCCTTAAGGGTCTTCGTGGAAATAGTGCTTCTGAAGAACTGACCCGAAGACTAAGGGAATGCGAGGAGAGCAATGAATCCCTTCGGAGAATACTGGACCAGCAATAGAGAACGCACAAATAGGATATCGATGACAAACTAGACACAGTGCGGAGACTGGAGTCCCAGAACCGTGAGTTGCAGCGACAAGTGGACAAGTAACGCAGCACACTAAGGGAGCTGACCAATTAGAAATCATCGCTGAAGTCGAAGTTAGCGATTGCGAACAAGTAGAAGGAAACCCTCGTGGAAGAGTTGGAAAGGAGCAAGCGTAACTTCGAACAGCGAGTAGCGGCATTCCAAAGCGAACAGAACAATAGGGTGGGCCAGGTGGAGGAGAAACTACACGAGGCATTGCGGAAGGAAAAGATGGCCAGAGAAAAAGCGATACAGATGCTAGAGGGCTACGATGAGGCTGAAGAACAGTTGAAGTACCAATTCGAGACACGGCTGCGGGAGTTAGAGCTGGAGAACCAAAGCTTACTGGCGAAGCTGGCATTGATGACCACCAAAAAATCGAAATGATCGTTTTCTTCTGAGCAATACATAATATTTGATAGAGGCATAGTTAGGATCAGAAAGGTGCAAATCTTGATTTTTGAAAGAGGATGGAGACTTGATCAGAGCAGATAAATAACCAGGGAGGTGCAAAAGGAGGCCAGAAATATCGATGACCCAAATACTGTCTAGTCTATGACTGTGTGAGTAACGACCTCGAGAACCACGTGCCGCGATGTCTACTCCCAGTTAATAATTTCAGCTGATCCGATGATATATTCAAGGGTTGTTTTTAATCGCTAAGGATTATCAAAGCCAACTGAAGACTCGTCTACTTCACCATTGAGAAAAACAATGGCCCGTTCATTGTTGGTTGGCGTAGAAGGGGAGTTTAGATGAGGCTTGGACCTGATATGTTGTGTACGGATATTATGTTGCTCGGGCCTTCGCAATTCCAGCTAGTCGACAGGATATGGTTGGGTACTTTTAACTTTTAGCCTGCTTGAATCTAAAAGTGCGAATAGATAATGTCCAAACCTAGTATCTCCAAAGATATCTTTGTGACGAAGTAAGGGAAGAAAAGCAGCTATTATAAGACGATAATTTGGCATGGAATAACGATCCTATAAAAAAACGGCAGAACATTTCTATTACACACTAACTTTAGATTTGTTAAATTAAAAACGACATCGCCAAAAGAACAAACCCGGTGCTATTGTTTTAAAGGCTCCATTCTCGCTGCCAAAAACTAATTAATCGCATTCCACTCTATCCAAACACTCAAACTACCAATCTCCACTAACCCAAAACTACACACATTCCACATGACTGAACAGCACAAACTCTTCAGGACCCTTGCCTTTAGTCCTCTCAAACACCTCGCTGCCAAACTTAAGGCCGAAGAGACAGGTACCCATTCCACCATCATTTATCCCATCATTCATTCTCTATAGACTAACTCGAGAACGTCACTGATGAACACGCTAAGCTCATAGCTGCCGATGTGCTTGAGTGGGCTCGATCCAATGGAGTCACCCACTATACCTTCTGGATTCAGCCTCAGACCCAGGAGATGATTGAGAAGCATGATGCCTTCTTTGAACTTGAGTACACTTTCGACAGGATGGGCAATTTCAATCAAGTCCACAAGTTCAACGGTACTGTCCTCCAGAGAGGAGAAGGGGATGGTAGTAGTTTCCCCAACGGAGGACTCCGTGGCACCGAAAAAGCCAGGGCCTACATCGCTTGGGACTCCAAAGCAGACCTGTTTATCAGGGATGGGATTAACAAGACACTCTATATCCCGGCTATGCTGATCACTCATATTGGGGAGGCTCTTGATGAGAAGTCTTATCTCCGCAGGGCAGAAGCCAACCTGAAATCTTCTGTCCTAAAATTACTGACAGCTTTGGGTGAGACTGAAGCAAAATCTGTGATGTACAACTTGGGAATTGAGCAGGAGTTCTTTGTCATCAAGAAAGACACCTATCTCAACAGACTGGACTTACAGCAGACTGGTCGGGCTCTCTACGGCGCCCTACCTCCCAAAAACCAGCAATTCAGTGATCACTACTATAGTAGGATTGATGATAGAATCTTCTAAATCCTGAATGAAGTCGAGAACGAGCTGCTCAAGCTAGGCGTGCCCGTAAAGACTAAACACAGAGAAGTGGCTATCAACCAATACTAGATGTCCAACTACTATGAAGACGCGGTACTGGCGGTAGACCATAACATGCTCACAATGGACATCATGAAGGCTATTTTCGACAAACACGGTTACACAGTACTGTTCCAGGAGAAGCCATTCAAAGGAGCCAATGGCAGTGGTAAGCACTGCAACTGGTCCCTCGCATATAGCAAGAATGGGAAATTCATCAATCTGTTCGACCCTGGAGAAAACCCCAGCAAAAATATCTCTTTCATCCTTTTCGTTCTCATGACCCTGAAGGCAGTGAAAGATAATGCCGGTCTACTCAAGGCCAGCGTCACCTCCCCTTCTAACTAGTACAGAATGGGTGGACATGAAGCCCCTCCCTGCATAATCTCCGTCTTCCTGGGATCGTTTGTGGACAAACTGCTCAACTGTCTCGAAAGCGGATAAGACTTCCTCAGCAGAAACCTGCAGTTCCAAAATCTAGTTCCCGGCTTGCTGTCCTTCGAACAGGACAATACCGACCGTAACAGAACCAGCCCCTTCGCCTTCACTGGAAATAAGTTCGAATTCCGCGCAGTGGGGTCCAAACAGAATGTTTCTTTCCCCATGACTGTTGTTGCCGCAGGACTCTCCAAAATCATTAAAGACGTCACCTCCCAGATTTAGAGAGGTGTCGACCCCTGGGCTATTGCTAAGGACCTGATTGCTGAAACCAAGACAATCAGATTCGAAGGTGATGGTTATAGCAAGGCTTGGGAAGAAGAAGCTGCTAAGCGAGGGCTTCTCAACCTGAGGAGTGCCCTAGATTCGTTCTCCCACATCAAAGAATCAGAAATGCTGGTGGAGACTGGGGTCTTCAATAAGAACGAGTTAGCAGCCAAGTACAATATCTTGATGAAGAACTACGAAATCACGAGGGTTGCTGAGGGCGAAACACTGAGAGTTTTAATTAATCAGTTCTTCTCCCCGAGAGCAGCTTAATATTTGGAAAAGCTGTCACATCTCAACAGAAACCTGCCTACCTTCAATAGAAAGGTCCAGAAATTAGAGACCATGTTGGAGGGGCTACTGGTTCTGGAGGAACAGCTCGACGGGATGATCAAAGATGTCAATCAGGCCGGAAGCGTCGAGGAAAAGGTGGAGAAAGCAAGCGTGCTGAAGTCTAAAATCGATGAGACCTCCAAGGCAATGTCAGAACTGTAGCAGGTGCTTCCTCATGACGAGAAGTACCCGCAACTGTACGACATCTTCAACAAATACTGAAGGCATGCCCCGAACATGATATCGCCTCTTTCTATTACTGTCTAGTATATTTAACTTCGCTCAAAATATGGTGCGTGCTGTTGGGCAAATTTTATGGAGGCAAGTGTTATCCGCTTTCTGGACGTTACGGATTGTTATTGTAAAGTCTTATAAAAGAGCCTGCACCCTCCCAATGATCTAAGATGGCCTCCAGGAAATACAAACCATCTACAGTCTTTATGGGATTGATGCTGCTTTGCACGATGTGTTTGCCCCGCGCAACCATATCCGCAAACTCCAGAGACTTCATCTCCAGGACGAACTCCTCAACAATAACTACTCCGAAAACAAGCAACATCAGAACTTACCCCAAACAGTCATCAGCCTCAAGTCGAAAAAACTCAAGCAACACCAAACAGACTATCTGAAGGAATTTACTGTTGACCTTAGGACCCTCAGTAGCAAAGCAACATCGAAAACTACGTAAATGCTTTTATCTTCGAAGAACAGCGGGGAAGCTACACCTTCAAAGGCGATAAAAAATGACACTGCTTTATATCAAGGTGAGCAAGAGTGCATGAATAAAATCCATATATCGATATCTATTCCCGAGATACAAGAGTAAGAAGGGGAGAGCTTAGAAGGAACTCACCGGATCATAATGGAAGACATCAGAAAAGACCTAGGTATACTGCTCAATAAAATGAAGACTACATGATCATCGATATCTATCTGTGTTTCCTCTTAAGCCAGGGTTGTTCTATGAGAAATAGAAGGACTGAGGATAAGTATTTCAATATATCAATGGAGGCTGAATGAACTAACTAGTTTGCGGATCTCTTGTGGGTTCAGGGGCTCGCCTTTAGACTTGCTCTCCAACATACTGATCTTCAGTTTACTCTTGTCAAAGGTTGAACGTGAGTTTGAAAGTTTGAACTCACCAACACGTGTCCCGGTCTCTGCCTCTTTGTTCTGTATCAGGTGGACTGATTGGGACTGTTCGTTATCTTGAGTAGTGTTGCGTGCTGGCTTCTTGTGGGAATGTATAGGGGATGATGAGGCATGAATCTCTGGATTGTTTGGCTGGAAAGTGAGGTTGGACTGAGTTCTTTCCAACATAATGTTGGATTGAGTGAGTAGCGAAGTATTATTGCGGAGATAGCTGGAAGTTATGGCTCTACTCTTCGTCAGGTGGATAGGCAGGGTCACATTGTAGTAGAGAGGTCGCATCTCGAATGTGGGGGCTACTGTGCACTGCTGTTGGATAGTCACAGGACGTGAAGTTTCGTGCACGATGCCTGAGTGGATGGGTGGGTACACTATAGTCTTGGAGGAGATAGGGATGGACCGACCTCTGAGGACAGAAGTTCTGCTAGGCGTATGATAGTCTTGTTGGAAGATGTGGGACTATTGAATGATGCTTCGATCAGTAGGGAGGGCATGGTCGAATCCGAAGGTGCAAGGTCTTCCGAACTTGGAACAGATGAGGCACTTACCTTTCTGCACTTGGGGGAGTATGGGGAAGCACTTGTTACAGCAGTGGCAGCAATCAGGTTTTTGACTATGATGGGGATTTTAGGCCATGCTTTTGAATAAAAATTATTATGCGAAGCCAATTGATAAACATTTATTCCCAAAAGCAGCATAAGCTCTAGGCAGTGGCTACAGTTATAGAGTCTTTTCGCGAAGGTTATATATGTGTGGGAGGAGATTCTCTTTTATATTGCGAGGGAGAATCGCCAAATATGCAAACACCCCCATGGGTTCTACAGCCAAAACAACTAGCATACTTATCAACAATTAAAAAAAAGACTAGTCTTTCCTCCATAATATTTTAATTAGCCATCCCGAACCAAAATACAAACACACACACACTCTCCACCCGAAAAATATGGAAGTAGAAAGGCTAGCCGCCATACAGACATCCATCCTCTGTCCCCATTGTGGCCTCAAATTCGTGCCTACCGTCAGCAATATCTGTCCCACCTGCACAGTCACTCGCACCGACATCACCGTTGGCATTACCAAGGAGTGCGTCCTCAACTTCTGCAGATTCTGCCTTAGATATATGAGGCCCCCCTGGGTCTTGTGCGGACGTGAGTCCCGAGAACTCCTCGCTATTTGCCTAAAGAAAATTAAGGGCCTGAACAGAGTTAAGCTGGTCAATGCTAGCTTCATTTGGACAGAGCCCCATTCCCGCAGAATCAAAGTCAAGGTCACCATCTCCAAAGAAATATCCAACACCTCGTCAGTCGAGCAGACCTTCATCGTGGAGTTCATCTAAGCCAACACCCAGTGCGATGACTGTAAGAAGGAGTTCACTCCCCATACCTGGGGCGCTGTGGTCCAAGTCCGCCAGCACGTGAATCACAAGAAGACATTCTACTACCTGGAACAGCTCATCCTGAAGCACAACGCCCATGAGAAAGTGCTCAAGGTGGAGGAGTAGGTTGACGGCATTAACTTCTTTTACAAGAACACCACTCATGCCCAGCGCCTAATCGATTTCCTAGGAGGTCTCCTTCCCATTTCTGTGACTAACAGCAAGCAGTTGATTTCACACGACGAAAGTTCCAATATCTTCGTGTATAAGTATGGTTTCTCAGTGACTATTCCGAGGATCTGCAGAGATGACCTGGTGCTGCTGCCCAAGAAGATGGTGACTGCTTTGGGCGGATGTAGCCCTCTTCAACTCTGTCTCAAAATTACAAATGTGATCCACTTGTTGGACTTGATCTCTTATAAGATCGTGTTCGTGAACCCTATCCAATACGCGCACTATGAAAAGGATATCCAGCTGCTACCTCTGACTACTTATAAGAGCTAGTTTGTCGTCCTCGACTGCAACTCTATGGGCAAAAAGAAAAACCTCAACGTATCAACAGAGAGTCTCAACGAGAAACTCTACTATCTTACCATTAATCGAGAGGATGACTTCCAGCCTTTGGAGGTAAAATCGCATATCGGTGATCTAGCCTGTGGGCAGCACGTTGATGGATTTGATCTTAGGTCCCTCAACTATACTGAAGATATTAACAATTTCCGTGGAGTTCCTGAAGTCATCATCGTGAGAAGGTCCAAAGACCCTAACAAAAAGCGGGCATTCAAGCTGAAGAGACTGGAGAATGAGGGCGTGATGGTGGAAGAGAAACCCAAGCGAAAGAACATCAAGAAGCAAGAAGAAGAGCAGTTTGATGATTTCATGGATGACGTAGCACAGAATAAAGACCTACGAAAGGGCGTGAAGCTTTACGCCAACAAGGAATAACTGGCCAAGATCCCCGAAGAAGAGAAGAAGATATTGATGGCAGAATTAGAGCTATGTGACATGATGGAGGGGTTGAAGATCGCAGTAGAACAACCCGATAACTACGTAAGTGAGGTAGCAGATGAGATCGACGAGCTCATCGCAAAGATGGACAAAATCACGATCGAGAAAGAGGAACAGAAATGATCTCAAACAGATAGAGCTAGTTTTATTATCATTTACTGACCAGTAACTTGTTTCCAAAATACTCCAAGTCTCGTTTGTAAAAATACCATAACTATGTGTTGGGTGCGTCTACCTTGATATCATCAATGTCTTGCTGGTGTGCGGGTGCCGGAGTCGGTCAGATTTCGATGTCCATAGTGTAATCATAGTGGATGGTCGGCATCACACTGCTCATGAACTTCAGGAAAATTAGCAGAGACATGTGCGGCTTTATCTTCTTCTTGTGGCTTTTGGCTTCCTCGATGAACTTCTTGAATACCTCGGAGTGTTTGCAAGGATGGACCGTCAGCATCCTGCAGTCGAGGAATGGGTGTGTTTCCTAAGTGACTGTCTCGTTTTGATACTCGCTCATGATGTCCTAGAAGATTTGCTTCGAAGTCAATGGCTTGCCCTGGAAATCGTTTCCTGCGAGCCATAGTCTAGGAGTGTGGTAGTATTCATCATATGTAATACTGATCTGATAAATGCGATAGTCTTCTTCACGGGTCTAAGCCGAAGAGTCACCTTTGAAAACAGGAACCATGAAGCCGTCGACCATCTCTTCAGAAACTTATTCGTTCATAATGGACTTGATTCTACGGTCTGAAGATGCCTTGCTGACTAGGAACTGTTTGTTAGGATTGCTGAGCAGTTTGGAGGGTTTGGTGAGTGCCTTTTCCCATTTCCAACCAAAGTTGGTGATCTGGTCGCCAGCTTCGATGAAGAGTTAAGGGCTGAGGAGACCTTTAGCCTCGAAATCTTCTGACTTGGGGATGCTTTTGCTATCGATGAATCTCTTGATGCCACCTAGTATTTCCATGTATAAAGGAGATCGAGTTGGTGTAATTAGGTTGCGTAGTAATAGATGATTATAGGGTATTTGACAATAAATGGAGCCATCCCTTGAGGTTTGCCACAATTAATTTAGGAACCCTGACTGTGACGCAGTGACTGTAGTTGAGACTACTAGCTAGTCAATAAAATTAATATGGTCTTGAGTTGCACAGTCAATCCCTCCTCATCTGATTTGATGGGAATGCTCGACTATTTCTAGCTTCTCGCTTTATTCTTTGACACTGGGTTAGATTTCTATTGAAGCGTGCCATTTTTCTGGACTCCACAACTTTGTCAGGGCCCTTAAAATATCCACCCAATAAACTATTGCAACTATAATATCAAATTACCCAGTTATCTTCAACAACACCCACTCCAATGGCCCTTAACCTCTACGCCCCCCTCGGCAACCCTCGTGCCGCCAAAATCGAAGTCGTTGCTGCTCACCTCAACATCGAACTCAACTACATCCGCATCGACTACACCCAGCTCCAGACCCCCGAGTACAAAGCCAAACATCCCCTCGGCAAGGTCCCTCTTCTCGAAACCCCTGAAGGTCCTATCTATGAATCCAACACCATCCTCCGCTATCTAGCCCGTAGAGCCAACTCTGCTTATGGCAAGTCTACCTTCGAGGTCGCTCAGGTCGACCAGTGGCTCGATCTCCTCAACTTTGAGTTCGACCCTGTTGTCATAGGCATGATGTACCCTCTTTTTGGCTGGGGAACCGTTACCAAAGAAGCTTATAAGGCTACCAGAGAGCAGCTTTTGAAGCTCATCCAGAGTCTTAACACTCACCTGAATGGAAAATCATACTTGGTAGGCTCTGAAGTCACCATTGCTGACATCGCCCTCGCTTCTCTTCTTTACTTTACCTTCAGACTCATTCTTGATGCTAAGGCCCGCGGCCAGAATGCTAACGTGACTGCCTGGTTCCAGAGAATCCACAGCCTCCCCGCCTTCACCGCTCAATATGGCAAGCTGTGGCTGTGCGAGAAGGAGTTCGAGCCCATTTTTAACGATGCTGTCGCTGAGCAAAAGAAGGAAGAGCCCAAGAAGAAGGAAGAGAAGAAGAAGGAGGAGCCTAAGAAGAAGGAAGAGAAGAAGAAGGAAGAGCCTAAGAAGAAGGAAGAACCCAAGAAGAAGAAGAAGGAGGAGGAAGAGGAAGAAGAGGAGGAAGTCAAGGTCGAAAAGAAGAAGAACCCCCTCGATACGCTCCCCAAGACCGACTTCATCCTTGATGACTTCAAGAGAGAAATCTCCAACACCACCGACAGAAAGGCTGTCTTGGAGGCTTTCTGGACCAAGTACGACCCCATTGGATGGAGCATCTGGAAGGTCCAATACCAGAGATATGCCGGTACTCACAATCTTTTTAAACTAAATTCTTGTCTTTATTCGACATTTATAGGTGAGGGTGTTGTTGGATACCTGACTGCTAACCTTAAGAACGGTTTCATCAGAAACCTCGATCACTTCAGAAAGTACGCCTTCGCAGGTGCTGGTGTCTATGGTGTTGAGGGAGACTACGAAATCCAGGGCGTCTGGTTCTGGAGAGGAACTGAGATCCCCGAAGAGTGGAAGGAGCACCAGTCCTTCGAGTACCACACCTTCACCAAGCTCGATCACAACAAGCCTGAGGATAGAGCTCTTTTGGAGGAGTACTGGATCAACATCGAGGAGGGCCAGATGGTGGATGGCAGACCCGTCTTCGAAGCCAAGCACTTCAAGTGAGGTGAGAGATTTGGCAGTAGCCGTCTATATATTTGTGAGTGGCTCAACCAATAACCTGTATTAAAGCATTCTTTCATGTTAGCCCAGTTAAGAATAAAAAGAGGCTCTTTTAGAAAACTGAATATTCTATGGATGTGCTAAGGACAATAATATTAGTTTGACGCAGGGGTGGCAATATGATCAGAACAGTATTTATTAAGTGGCTACGATCCACCCGCAACTCGACCAGATCAGCAGGCAGTAAACGAGGAGTCGCCGGGTGTCGGCAAGTTCCCGCACCAAGGCTTCCACAAATACTACCTGTACGTACAGCCAGTGAAGGCATGCCAGCATCATCACTACGCTTCCCACGACGGGCATCAGTTTTAAGGGGATCGCCAGGACTAAATACACTGAAGAGTACCCGCTAGCTGAGACAATCTGAAAAGGACAACACAATATTTTATAAAGAGTGATAAGGGTATGATGTTACTTCAAGAGTCGAAGAATTACGCTAGAAGAACTTGAGAAGTAGTCCAATGGTAATAGGCGTCAGAAAGGTACAGAAAAAGATGAGCTGAGCGATATCGGCTGAGTGCGAGAAGGGCTATCGAAGGGCAAGACTGTCTTTGATGCCGACAACTATCAGGAGTTCAATCAGGAAAGTAACCATGATCCAAATAGGTAAATACAGGTCTCTGAATTTTGAAGGCGACGAACTACTTGATTGTTATTTCAAAGAGAAGTTGAGAGGGTTCATAGTGTAGAATATCGTTCGCATGATCTCTCCGAACGAATATTTGAAGTGCTGTTGAAAATCAGACCAGCAAAAGGAAATACCGGTTTTCTGACGATGGTTTTTGCGGGTCGGACGTTGGAGGGTAAAATCTGAGCCCTATTCCAGGGGCTTCTAAGGGCTGAGGTCGGAAAGAACTGGAGAATGGATGATTTCATCGGGACCCTCGAACTGAAGAGCGACCCCTTGATCGAGCATTGCTGGGAATAAATTATTATACTGGTATGCTTCTTTGGTGTTGAGTTAGGGTCCAAATCAACGCTACGCAGACTAAAAATAGTTAACTAATTTAGTCAAAATTGATAGTTCTTAACGGATGGGAGCATACGATCATCCCATTATTTAATGTTTGTCTAGATATACCTTTGGGGGCGTTGAGATGATGGGAAAAGAGCGCATCCCAACTCCAACATATTTTGGGTCGTATGGGTTTATCGGAACTATTGCATGCTAGCATTAATCATATTGCAACGAATACACCCATCCTTTTAAGGCAAGGATGATAAATCCTGGCCTCCACACACAAATAAAAAGGTACTCTAAACACTGAGATTCTCCATCGTATTATACACTGCTTTCTTCAGTACAAAACTATTAGACACCCACATGATGCATTCAGGAAAACCAAAAGGAGTCACCAATCCTGGAGAAAACTTTATCAAGTTTTCTGTCCCTCTCCCTGATCTGCATGCCATAGGTAACTACCTTTTTCCTGAATTACTTCTTTTAGATTGGTCCAAAAAACTCAAGTCTATGGGTCTCAGTTCTTCCGGTAGCGACGGCGTGGTCTTCATCCAAACCTAGCAAGGATCTCTCGTCTTCAAAGCCAGTGATGAAGTCTCTAAGGATGTTTTCGTGAACCAGCTTGCCTAGCTCCTAGCGGTGCGTTCTCCCAAGATCAGAGTGATAAGCCATGGGTCTCGATAGTTTAAAGAGATGATGCGTAGCATGGAAAAGTACAGCCACCAGGACCCACTGCTGTACTAGATAATAAGAAGGAGGCTGAATAGACCATACTATCAGCTAATGGAATATGTGCCCAGCGTAACTTTAGCAAGCATAGGTCCTTCGCGTTTTGAAAGGATATTCTAAAATCAGGAAAACCTGGAGGAAATAGGTCGCATCATTGGGTTCGACCTCCTACTCAACAACAGTGACAGGTTCCACTTCTGCTGGGACACTGAAGGCAACATCGAAAATATTCTGTTCCCTGTCAACCTGTAGGCTGCAAAACTACCAGTTGACGAAGCCTCGATAGTACGTGACAGAAACAATACTAGCGTGGTAAAGATCGAAGGACCCCAAATGATAGACACCCGCACGACCATCGTAGATCCCAATAATAAGTACGCGAAGCCACAGTTTGATGCCCATTTGCTGAGAGTAAAGAGTCTACTGGGCAGGATTTTCAGCTTCCTATCCTAACAGCCTTTCGCGATAACTCCTCGAACAAACGAGTCATTAGACGAATAACTCGAGGGCTCTGAAGACATACTAGAAGAACACACTCAAATAGAAGAATTCAATAATTTGAGCAAACAGTTCCAGATGTTCACTTAGTCTGTGTTTAGCAATGAGCACCTCATACTCATCAGTTATGGAATCGTGAAAGTGCTAGACCGGTTCCTCAACGGACTCAAAGTGGAAGGCGTGCAGAGCCTGATCGATTCCTTGAGGAAGCCAAAAAGAGACTGGGAAGAATAACATTGGAACTACACTGTCGACAAGATATACCCTTAATACTTCTCAGAGTTTGCCAAGTCTATCAAAGCACTCTGGACTGTTTATGATTCTCTAATCGCAAAAATACTCCAAATGTCTCCTTAGTAAGGAATACCCAGCTTCGAGATCAACATCCCAACTGGCGGGGGTATCCCGAAGCAGGAAAAGAGTGTGATCCCGGAATACACTGAGTCCAATATTCAGTCTACTCCTCGCATTAACGACACTCCGTAATCTGAAGTTAGTTCCCAGTCATACGCACAACAACCGGCACAACAACCGGCAGAACAGCCAGCTTCTGAAGACGATCGGCCAAGTCTCGCGTCTTCCCATACTTCGAACTTTAATCCGCCACCTCAGACGAAGCCAACCAAGCCTGAAGATCTGGTATCGGAGAAGGAGTTAAGCAATCCATCGAGCGAAGCTATCAATGCGAATGAACCTGAAGCTGTGCCTACTCTTAAATCAAAGGTGGTTAGAGGTCAGCCTAAGTACGAACTTACATATTCAAAGTTGCAAGATAAACTGGATAAGTTTCGAAGCAACAACAGGGCAAAACAATCATAATGATCAGAGCCCTGCATACGGGATGGCTGATAAGTTGGTCTATGATCGATAGCATTGCTTTTCCTTTGATTTACTAATCAAAACCTTTTAATTCTCTCTATTTTGCTAGGCTTTAAATTTCAGAGTCTCCTTTATTTTTATAATTAATTTGATTGGAGAAAGACACATTGCAATAGATTATCCTATTAGCTCACTATGGAGGTTGAAAATACTCATGGAGGCAAAAGAAAGGTAGCCTACTTCTATAATCCCGAAATCAGCAAGTACGCCTACTCTAAAGATCATCCTATGAAGCCCGAAAGGATTGCTATGGCCCACAGCCTTATCGTTCACTATCATCTCTACCGCCAGCTCGACGTCTATAGCGCCCGTGAAGCCACCAAATCTGAACTCACTCGATTCCACAGCCCTGATTACATAGACTATCTCTAAAACTATGTCAGCAAAGATATAGTCAGTAAATTTTCCAGTCTAGGGTTTACAGCTCCTGGTTTCTCTGGCAAGTACTTAGGACTGCCCAGTGAAGAGGAAAGAAGGGCGAACACTTCAAATATAATGATGAGACAAACCTATAAAGTTGGGGAGTCCACGGACTGTCCGGGATTCCCGGGACTTTACAATTTTTGTCAACTAAGTTCCGGGGCTAGTATCGACTGTGCATCAGCGATTATCAACAACCTGACCGATGTGAGCATCAACTGGGGTGGGGGCTTGCATCATGCCAAAAAGTGTGAGGCTAGTGGGTTCTGCTACACTAATGACATTGTCTTGGCCATCCTCTAATTATTGGAAGTGTTTCCTCGGGTCCTTTACCTGGATATTGATGTGCATCATGGGGATGGGGTGGAAGAGGCTTTCTTCCTGACTAACCGGGTCATGACTGTATCCTTCCACGAATACGGGGATGGCTTTTTTCCTGGTACTGGTAACATCGATTCTATTGGACTCGGGCAAGGAAAATATCATTCAATCAATGTGCCACTCAAAAGAGGCATGTCTGATGAGTGTTTTCTCGAACTCTTCAAGTCTGTCATGGGCTAAGTCATGCAGAGGTATAGACCCAATGTCTTGGTAATGCAACTTGGTGCCGACTCGCTTGCCCACGATAAACTTGGTCATTTCAACCTCAGCATTAAGGGTCACGGGGCCTGTCTGAGCCACATGCTCAGCTACGGTACCCCTACTATCATGTTGGGTGGCGGAGGATATACTGTAGAAAACGTATCCAGGTGTTGGGCCTATGAAACAGGAGTGGCATTGGGGATGCAGCTCTAAGATCCTTTGCCAGAAACAGATCCCTACTTTTACAAGTACAATTGGTCAAAAAGGTTGCATATCCCATGCAAGAGCGATCTGACGAATATGAACACGCAAGCAGACCTGAATAAGATACGAGAGTAAGTGGTGGAGTACCTCAGAAATGTTGAGAGCGCTCCTGGAGTGCAGTTCCATCATATACCACGACTCGCGAGCTGGAACATCAACGTCATGGCGGAAGAAGAGTCCACCGAAGTGGATGACATTATCGTGATTGACGACTGACCCATAGAAATGTGTACTTGATATTTGGTCTACTCGAACTGGCTTTATGCTTCATACTGAGACTTCATTCTTGGGTTTAACACACTCATGGCTTCTATGCTAACAAATAAAAATCACATCGCCATTTTAGACTTGCGCCAACTCAGGCTGCCGAAATATTCTCAGACCGCTGCTTCTTCTTGGGCTGCAGGAGCAATCTCAGCAGGAGCAATCTCAGCAGGAGCCTCCGCAGGGACCTCAGCCGCTTCTTCCTGCTTTTCTTCAGCCACGGGAGCTTCCTCCACCTTCTGTTCAGCGCCCTCTTTTGCAGCATGTTCGTCGCTTGGTACGATTTCCTCAGACTTGTTCTCCTGGACCACAGGTGCTTCGGGTTCATTCTTGATTTCGGTGGAACTTGCAGCAGGAGTCGATGCCTTTTCATCTTTCTTACCGCCTGCCACTCCTTTACCAACTGGCTTGATGGTGGACTTCTGAACTTCAGACTTTGATGCATCCCTACCGGAAGTGGGAGCTACCTTAGTTTACTTTTTTGGTGGCTCTTTTTTGTCATCCTTTGTTGTCGGCTTGGGTGTGACTGCAGGCTTAGCGACGGGTGGGTTGGTGGTGGTTGGCTTAGTTTCTGGCTTAGCGGTCTTGTTGGGGGTGGAATCCTCTGTAGGTTTGGTGGCGACAGGTTTAGGCTTCACCTCAGTGGGCTTCTTCTCGGCATGATCTGAGGGTTTAGTTTCAGTCTTGTTATTGATTTCAGTCGATGAACCAATTTTAGTGGGGTCGTCCGAGGGTTGCGGCTTCTTAGGAGCAGGCTTGGTGGCATCCGGTTTGGCTGTTTCGGGTCTTTTGATATTTTGGGTAGAGGGGGTAGGCTTGATGGTGGCAGCAGGAGGAGGGGTGGCTGTGAGAGTTAGTCGGATATTAGGGTGAGGTGTATACGTGCAGGAGGCTTATTGAGTTTTTCTTTGAGCTCATCAATTTCAGTCCTGTAGACGTTGAGCTGGGTGAGTAGGTCTTCATTGTGTTTTTCGAGAGCGTGGAGGCGGGAGAGGATGGGCTGGACGTGGCTCTGGATCTTGGCTTCGAGGAGTTCCTACATGTGGGAGTGTGGGATTTGTGACTGGTTGGGGTGAATAAATGTTTATGGATGGCCAATATAATTAAAAGGGGAAGTGTTTAAGTGGGGGATAGGATACGTGATTTCAAATATTCTCGAGCTTAATCCCGTGTTTCAGCCTGGGGCCAGCCCAAATTCTCTAATATTCTTTAAATACCCCACATTGCTACAGCAGGCAATACTAACACACTGGCATCCCCAAAATAGAAAATAAAATGTCCAGCCATTTTAATATCAACCAGGTCCACTGCGAATAGAAATACTTTAAGAAATCAGTCAGGGTTTAGTAATAATATGTAAGTGCTAAGCTGTCCAGAAACATATACAACAGTACCAACAAGTAGCCTCTCCGTTCAACACACTGTTTCCGACGCTTTTGTCTTCACCGTGTCCTAGTCGAACCGTTCGTCCTTCCCCAGCACTCCCTACATGAACTCCTCATGATGTTCTGTGATTAGTTCTTTGTTATTGGCCTAAATCAAATAAGAAAATAACAGTCATTGTTGAATGCAGGGAGGGTACCTGTAGCCACTGGAGCACCGAAACTAAGGCTTTTCTAAAGGCCGCGCTGTCGCCGCAGCCCAGCAGTTTCTAGACTATCCTAATGCTCAGCATTTGAGCTTCCTACCTTTCTATGTTCTGTCTTTTTAAGATCTCGTACACCTTGTTGATGCACGCCCTCTTAAGCTCCTTCTGTGCACCCTAGACTTGGGCACTTCTTCCTTCCTTAGATTCTGATCCGAATAGCGCAACTGTTTTCACTATTCCGATTTCCGACTCTTTATGACCAGCAACAGCGGCCATCTTCGCTCTAGGCTGGCATTGAACCAACTTGGGCTTGACAATGATTTTGCGTTGGGGCACTCGTTTCTTGCGTTCGAACTGTCTGGTCAGTTCCTCGTGGGTGATGAACTTGTACTTGAGCAGCATAATGTGTTTTAGCCTTTCGCGGAACAGGTTTACCACTTTTTTGTTAGCGTAACCTGGGTAGCTCGACAGCTGTGGCAGTTCGTACTTGTCCAATATCTCCATCACATTCTCCTCAGTGACGAATAAGTCCTGCATTTCGTCGATGGTCAGACACGGTCGCACTTATTGGATCGGTTCGGATTCGATAGTGGGAGGGATGGGGATAGTGGGGAGGGAAGAGGCGGGGGCAGAGTGCGTGAGGGAAGGGGGGCGGACGATGGTTTTGCGGTAGACCCTTTTTTTACGGGGTTCAGCTAGTGATACTTTGTTGGTTTTTCTAACAGCTTTCGAATGATTGGGGTGTTTTTTGAAAATTTCATATGACTATTCTAATTCCAATTCATCCAGGGATTCTTCTCGCTCCTCTTCAGCCGAAGACTCTTCTTCGAACACCGCCGTCCTGCATGCTTCTTTCGACTCGCACCACCCCACGTGCATTCCTTTGCCTGCCAGCGACGAACCTTCCTCCTGCAGCTCCCCTAACTGCTACGTCGGGTGGGTTTCTAACGGCTCCACATCCATAGAAGAACCGTCCAGACAACCGAGTTTTGCTGTAGAAAAAGGCTAAATGGAGGGGTGGGCAATGGCTGAGTCGGCCTCTTGGATTGAAGCCTTGAGTTTTCGGTTAGCTGCAGACTTGGGTGCGAATTCTGCGTATTTGAGGGTGTATTTTCGTAGTTTGTCGGAGTTGAGGAAAGCACTGCGAATAGGGTTAAAGAGGGAGGGATGTACTGTGACTTGTCGCCGAAGAAGACGAGCTTGTATTTATGTAGATGGGCTGGTTGCTGGCTGTCATTGTATACGATCTAAGAGGAAGAGGGTGGGTTAGAGGAGTCGAGATGGGAAAATAGGGTGGGGGTTAGTATTTGTTCAAAGAAAAAGGGGTGTATGTTATGAAAGATAGGGGTACCTGTGCTGGCCACCAAGGATAACCGATGATTTTGGCCCATACGAGTTCTGCGATGCAGTAGAGTTCTTGAGAGTTGGACATTAGTATTTATTGTGGGTTCTTAGGTGGGGTGTTTGAAGAGGGTGAGGTGGAGTCGCAGTTAGTTATGTTTTTGTATATCTCTATAAATTAATTATTACGTATTTTTTGTCACTGTTGTTTCAAATGCCTCGAACTACGCACCCTTATAAATATATTTTCTTAAACTCACCTCTGCATTTTATGAACTATATGTCTGTGTGCAGACAAACTCTAGAATATTGGGCTGCCCACATACTCATCTATATACCATCAGCCCTAAAAATATTGGCAGTGAAGTTATACTTAATCCCCTCGTCCCTCTATTCAGCCAATTGCCACTACAAATAATCTGACACTTCAGCACCTGAGCACCCTCTCCCGCCGACCCTGTCTCGACACCCTCCCTAAACCCCCGCACAAGCCTGACTCAATTTGGATTGAGATGTTCTGGGAGTTTCGGACGAATTCGAAGAGCGATTGGAAGTTAATTAATTTCTAGAACTTGGGGGATTGGGTAACATTTGGGGTGATTCGATATGAGATGGGTTGTAAGGAGTGGGTGATGTGTGAGGCAGTTACATGTGGTAGGGCGATGGAGAAGCCAAAAGAGCGAGGGAATTGCGAGGAATCGGAGTGGCTAGGGGGGGGAGTAGGCAATGGAATTGGAATCGGAAATGCAGGGCATAAGGAAGGAAGCAGAGGACGAGGGATCGGGAAAAGTGGGCAGATAGAAATTAATAAGAAATAAATGAACACAGAACATCCCTTTGGTTTTAATTTTTTATTCCGATTCGGACAGCGAACTTCGCCAATGACTCTGGAATTGTTAATTATTAAAATATCAGGGCTACCCGTTTTTCTATCGCATGGGGTTGGGGGTTGGGGTTGGGGTTGGGGTTGGGGTTGGGGTTGGGGTTGGGGGTTGGGGTTGGGGTTGGGGTTGGGGTTGGGGTTGGGGTTGGGGTTGGGGTTGGGGTTGGGGTTGGGGTTGGGGTTGGGGTTGGGGGTTGGGGTTGGGGTTGGGGTTGGGGTTGGGGTTGGGGTTGGGGTTGGGGTTGGGGTTGGGGTTGGGGTTGGGGTTGGGGTTGGGGGTTGGGGTTGGGGGTTGGGGTTGGGGTTGGG
>JAKZAN010000289.1:0-50063 GCA_023053545.1 Lepidurus packardi
CCCAGCGCGGGCAGCGGCAGCGGTATGGCCCCGGCCAGCTCGGCCGCAGGGCCCAGCCCTCTCAACTAATCACGCTCATTAACGTTGCCTATCGAATCCGAACTTATGATTGTCGGTCTCCAGCGCCAGGGTGTGCAGTGAATGCTCTGGCCCCGCTTTTTTGTTCAACCTCACCTTTAGGAAAACGCCATGTCCCTGATCAACACCGCCGTCCAGCCTTTCAAAGCCCAAGCCTTTCACAACGGCAAGTTCATTGAAGTCACTGAGCAAAGCCTCAAAGGCAAGTGGTCGGTCCTGATTTTCATGCCCGCTGCTTTCACCTTCAACTGCCCGACCGAAGTCGAAGACGCGGCTGACAACTACGCCGAGTTCCAGAAAGCCGGCGCCGAGGTGTACATCGTCACCACCGACACGCATTTTTCGCACAAGGTTTGGCACGAGACCTCGCCAGCTGTGGGCAAGGCCAAGTTCCCTCTGGTGGGCGACCCGACCCACGCGCTGACCAACGCTTTTGGCGTGCACATCCCTGAAGAAGGCCTGGCCCTGCGCGGCACCTTCGTGATCAACGCTGACGGCGTGATCAAGACCATGGAAGTGCATTCCAACGAAATCGCCCGCGACGTCAAAGAAACCCTGCGCAAGCTCAAGGCCGCCCAGTACACCGCCGCCAACCCCGGCCAAGTGTGCCCAGCCAAGTGGAACGAAGGCGCCAAGACCATCGCGCCATCGCTGGAACTGGTTGGCAAGATCTAAGTCACGCCTGATTTAGACCTCGCTTTTCAAAAGGCAGTACCGCTGCCTCATGGGCCGTTTGCCACCCGCGCTCGGCCCATGCAACAGCGGCATTCCCGTTTGCCCCTTTGTTGTTGTTCTCTAGAAGGAGTCCACCATGCTCGACGCCACCCTCAAATCCCAGCTGGCCACGTACCTGGCCATGCTGCGCCAGCCGATTCGCCTGATCGCGACGCTGGACGACAGCGCCACCGGCGTGGAAATGCGCAGCCTGCTGGACGACATCGTGAGCCTGTCGGACAAGGTCACGCTGGACGCCAGCGGCAGCGACGCCCGCAAGCCTTCGTTCGTGGTTGCCCGCGAAGGCCAGACGGATGGCGTGCGCTTTGCCGGCCTGCCGCTGGGCCACGAGTTCACTTCGCTGGTGCTGGCCCTGTTGTGGACCGGTGGCCACCCCGCCCAAAGTCGAGCCGGAAATTCTGGACAACATCCGCGCGCTGGAAGGCAGCTTCAACTTCGAGGTCTACATGTCCTTGAGCTGCCACAACTGCCCTGACGTGGTGCAGGCCTTGTCGCTCATGGCCATCTTCAACCCCGGCGTCAAGACGGTGGTGATTGAAGGCGGCGCCTTCCAGGACGAAGTCAATGCGCGCCAGATCATGGCCGTGCCCATGGTGTTTTTGAACGGCGAGGTGTTCGGCTCGGGCCGCATGCTGGTCGAAGAAATCATCGCCAAGCTCGACACCAAGTCGGCCGAGCGCGACGCCGCCCGCCTGAGCGCGCTGGCTCCGTTTGACATGCTGGTCGTCGGCGGTGGCCCGGCCGGCGCCGCCGCAGCGGTGTACGCCGCGCGCAAGGGCATTCGCACCGGCGTGGCCGCCGAGCGCTTTGGCGGTCAGACCAACGACACGCTGGGCATTGAAAACTACATCTCGGTGCAGCACACCGAAGGCCCGCAGTTCGCCGCCGCGCTGGAGCAGCAGGTGCGCTCTTACGGCGTGGACATCATGAACCTGCAGCGCGCCAAGCGCCTGATCCCAGCCAGCCAGCCCGGCGGCCTGGTCGGCATTGAGCTGCAAAACGGCGCCGTGCTGCAAGCGCGCAGCGTGGTCTTGTCCACCGGCGCGCGCTGGCGCGAAGTCAACGTGCCCGGCGAGCAGCTCTACAAAAACAAAGGCGTCGCCTATTGCCCGCATTGCGACGGCCCGCTGTTCAAAGGCAAGCGCACGGCGGTGATTGGCGGCGGCAACTCCGGCATCGAAGCGGCGATTGACCTGGCCGGCGTGGTGGCGCACGTCACGGTGATTGAGTTTGCCGACCAGCTCAAGGCCGACGCGGTGCTGGTGGCCAAGCTCAAAAGCCTGCCGAACGTGGACATCGTCACCAACGCGCAGACCAGCGAGATCACCGGCGACGGCCAAAAAGTCAACGGCATCAGTTACCAAGACCGCGCTACCGGCCAGGCCCACCATGTCGCGCTCGAAGGCGTGTTCGTGCAAATTGGCCTGGTGCCCAACACCGAATGGCTCAAGGGCACGCTGGAGCTGAGCCGCCACGGCGAGATCGTGATCGACGCCAAATGCCACACCAACCTGCCCGGCGTGTTTGCCGCTGGCGACGTGACGACGGTGCCGTTCAAGCAAATCGTGATCGCCGCCGGTGAAGGCGCCAAGGCCGCTCTCAGCGCTTTTGACCACCTGATCCGCACGCCAGCACCGGCCGTGGCCGCCGCGCCAGCGCTGGAAGCCGAAACCGCCTGATCTGCAACGAACCGGCAAGGAAGCGGCAAGCCCGCGGCGGTGCACTCAACCATCGCCCCGCCGGGTCATGAGCAGGGTGTGCGACGATCCCGCTCATGACCTTTTTGTATTCCTGACAGGCCGACCGTGGAACTGCGGCAACTCCGTTACTTTGTTCGCGTGGTCGAACTCGGCAGCATGAGCCGGGCGGCGCTGGACCTGGACCTGGTTCAGTCGGCCCTGAGCCAGCAAATCAGCCGGCTCGAGAGTGAACTCTCCACCCGTTTGTTCCAGCGCAGCCACAAGGGCGTGGTGCCCACTGAAGCCGGCATGGCGTTTTTCAGGGAGGCGCAGCTGACCTTGCGCCATGCCGCGCAGGCCGTGCGTGCCGCCCAGGCCTCGCGCCTGAGCGGCACCGTCACGGTCGGCTTGTCGTCCACCACCGCTGGCGTGCTGGGTGTGCCGCTCATGCAAGCCATGCGCGAGCGCTACCCGGATGTGCGGCTGCACCTGGTGGAAAGCATGTCCGGCCACCTGACGAACATGCTCAATGTGCGCGAGCTGGACCTGGCGGTGTTGTTTGACACCGGCAGCGCCCGCCGCTGGAGCGTGATGCCGCTGCTCGAAGAAAAGCTCTACCTGATGGGCACGCCCGAGGTCTTTGCCGGCCTTACCAAGCTGAAGGTAAAAACCACGGCGCAAGCGGCCCAGCCGCCCCGCATTCGCTTGGCCCAGCTCAAGGGCGTGCCGCTGATTTTGCCCACCGGCGTGCACGGCTTGCGCAGCGCGCTGGACGCGGCGTTTGTCCAAGCCGGCTTCAAGCCCACCTTGGTGGCCGAGATCGACTCGCTGACTATGTTGATGGACGCGGTGGCCTCGGGTCTGGGCTGCTCGGTGCAACCGTGGGCGGCGCTCAAGCGCATTGCCGGCGCGGCCGAGCGCCTGACCGTGGCCGTGCTGGACGACGCGCAGGTGGTTCGCTGCAGCGCACTGTGCAGCCTGTCGGACGACGAACTGTCCCCGGCGGCCCTGGCCACGCGGGTGGTGCTGGCTGACTGCGCACGAGCCTTGGTGAGTTCTGGCCACTGGTCGGGGGCGCGGTTGCTGCATCACGATCTGTGATACCCCCATCGGCGGGCGGGGCTGGCTGCCGTCGGGGTTGAGATTTACAGTCTCCCCTTTTCGGCAACAGGATGCGGGGGGCAGCGTGGTTGCAGCGAGTTGGGATGTCTTGGTGATCGGTGGCGGCAACGCCGCTTTGTGCGCCGCGCTGATGGCGCGCGAGGCGGGCGCCAGCGTGCTGCTGCTGGAAGCCGCGCCCGCCGAATGGCGCGGCGGCAACTCCGGCCACACCCGCAACCTGCGCTGCATGCACGACGCGCCCCAAGATGTGCTGACCGGCGTTTACAGCGAAGAAGAGTTTTGGCAGGACTTGCTCAAAGTCACCGGCGGGCTGACGAACGAGGCACTGGCGCGGCTGACGATCCGTGAGTCCAGCCACTGCCGCGACTGGATGCGCCGGCACGGCGTGCATTTCCAGCCTTCGCTGTCGGGCACGCTGCACCTGAGCCGCACCAACGCCTTTTTCATGGGCGGCGGCAAGGCGCTGGTCAACGCCTATTACCGCAGCGCAGAAAAGCTGGGCGTGCAGATCCGCTACGACGCGCCGGTGGACCGCATTGAACTTGAGGGCGGCCAGTTCCTGGCCGCGCATGTGGGCGGCGAACGCATCACCGCCAAAACCTGCGTGGTCGCCGCTGGCGGCTTTGAGTCCAACCGCGACTGGCTGCGCGAGGCCTGGGGCCAGAACGAGCGCGGCGAATGGCCGAGCGATAACTTTTTGATCCGCGGCACCCGCTTTAACCAAGGCGTGTTGCTCAAGCAACTGCTGGCCGAAGGCGCCGACGCGATTGGCGACGCCACGCAAGCCCACATGGTGGCCATTGACGCGCGCGCGCCGCTGTACGACGGCGGCATTTGCACCCGCATTGACTGTGTGTCGTTGGGCGTGGTGGTCAACCGCGACGGCCAACGCTTTTACGACGAAGGCGAGGATTTCTGGCCCAAGCGTTACGCGATTTGGGGCCGCTTGGTGGCGCAGCAACCCGGCCAAGTGGCGTACTCAATCATCGACGTCAAGGCCGCCGGCCGCTTCATGCCGCCGGTGTTTCCGGGCACCCGCGCCGACAGCCTGCCCGAGCTGGCCGGCAAGCTCGGGCTGGATGTGGTCACCTTCATGCAAACCCTGAACGACTACAACGCAGCCTGCCGCGTGGGCAGCTTCGACCACACCGTGCTTGACGACTGCCACACCGAGCAGCTCAGTCCCGCCAAAACCCATTGGGCGCGGCCTATCGATAAAGGCCCGTTCTACGCCTACGCCGTCAAACCCGGCGTGACCTTCACCTACCTGGGCTTGAAAACCGATGAAACCACGGCCGTCGCATTTGGCGGCGTGCCCAGCACCAACTTGTTTGTAGCCGGCGAAATGATGGCCGGCAACGTGCTTGGCAAGGGCTACACCGCCGGCGTTGGCATGTCGATAGGCACGGCCTTTGGACGCATTGCTGGCGTCAAAGCTGCGCAGGCCGCCAAGGCCGCACCTAATGCGATGCCCAAGTCAGGAAAAGTTTATGCAGCAGCTTGAGGCCCTGACCCGCGACGCAGTCGCCCTGGCCAATGGTGGCTGGGTGGCCGACCTGCTCAGCGACAACGAGACCGAAGTCGCGCGGCAAATGCAGATTTGCAACGCCTGCCGCTATTGCGAAGGCTTTTGCGCCGTGTTTCCGGCCATGACGCGCCGACTTGAGTTTGGCAAGGCCGACATCCACTACCTGGCCAACCTGTGCCACAACTGCGGCGCCTGTCTGCACGCCTGCCAGTACGCGCCGCCGCACGAGTTTGCCGTCAACGTGCCCCAGGCGATGGCAAGGGTGCGCGGCCAGACCTATGCCGACTACGCCTGGCCACCGGCCTTCGGTGCGCTGTACCAGCGCAACGGGCTGGCCGTGTCGCTGGCGCTGGCCGCTGGGCTGGCGCTGTTCTTGGTGCTCACGCTGGTCTTCAACGGCACGCTGTGGGGCGGCAACTTGCCGGGCAACTTCTACAACTTGTTCCCACACAACGTGCTGGTGGCTTTGTTCGCGCCCGTGTTCTTGTGGGCCGTGCTGGCGCTGGGCCTGGGCGTGCGGCGCTTTTGGCGCGATGTGATGCCGGCCACCTCCGGCCAGCCCTTGAGCGCCCCGGCTGCGGCCGAGGCCACGGACGATGTGCTGCGCCTGACCTACCTCGATGGTGGCCACGGCGACGGCTGCCACGACGCCGACGACGCCTACACGCTGTCGCGTCGGCGCGCGCACCACCTGACCTTCTACGGCTTCATGCTGTGCTTTGCCGCGACCAGCCTGGCCACCGTGTACCACTACGCTTTCGGCTGGGTGGCGCCTTACGACTTGCCCAGCCTGCCCAAGCTGCTGGGCGCAGTCGGGGGCGTGAGCCTGCTGCTGGGCACGGCCGGGCTGTTCCGCTTGAACCGCCAGCGCCATCCCTTGCATGGTGACGCCGCGCAAAAACCGATGGACCTGGGCTTCATCGCGCTGCTGTTTTTCACCAGCGCCAGCGGCTTGGCCTTGTGGCTGGCGCGCGGCACCGCCGCCTTGCCCACGCTGCTGGCCCTGCATCTGGGTGTAGTGATGGCGCTGTTCGCGCTGCTGCCTTATGGCAAGTTTGCGCACGGCGTTTTCCGAACCGCTGCGCTGCTGCGCCACGCTGTGGAAAAACGCCAGGCCAACCCGGTGGGCGTGGGCAGCGACTGAGCCCGGCGGCTGGATTTTTGACTTTGACAAACAGGACACAAGCATGACCCGATCCCCACTCCTCACCCTTTGCGCCCTCTTGGCGGTGATGCCCTTTGGCGGCATGGCCTCGGCACAAGACTTTCCGCCCAAGAAGCCGGTCAGCCTGGTGGTGGGCTTTGCCGCCGGCGGCGCGGCCGACACGGCGGCGCGGCTGATCGCCAAAAAGCTGGGCGAGAACATCGGGCAGTCCGTGGTCATCGACAACAAGCCTGGCGCGGGCGGCAACATCGCCCACCAGTTCGTGGCCAGTGCTGCCGGTGACGGCGCCACACTGCTGTTTGGCTCGATCGGCCCCTTGACCATTGCGCCGCACATGATGAAGTTGCCCTACGACCCGGTGCGCGACTTGGCACCGATCACCATGGGCGTGAACTTTCCCAACGTATTGGTGGTGCATTCGGCGGTGGGGGTGAAGACCTTGGCCGAATTTGTTGCCCTGGCCAAGAAGAAACCGGGCGCGTTGGACTTCGCTTCGACCGGCGCCGGCTCGGCGTCACACCTGGCGGGTGAGTTGTTCAACGTGCAGGCTGGCGTGGACACGGTGCACATTCCCTACAAGGGCGGTGCGCCCGCCTTGCAAGACCTTTTGGGCCACCGGGTCGCGTCTTATTACTCCACCCCGGCCACCGCCGGCCCGCATATTGAAAGCGGCAAGCTCGTTCCACTGGCCACCACCGGTTTGACCCGCCCAGCCTTCATGCCCAACGTACCAACCATCGCTGAGTCGGGCTACCCCGGCTTCAACGCGACCAACTGGTACGCCTTTGTGGCGTCCAGCAAAACGCCCAAGGTCTTGCTGGACCGCTGGAACCTTGAACTGGTCAAGGTGCTCAACGCACCGGATGTGAAAGAGCAACTCATCAAGCACGGCCTCACGCCCCAGCCTGGCACGCGTGATGAACTCGCCCGCTTCATGGCCGCTGAAACGGCGACCTGGGGCAAGATCGTGCGTGACCGCAAAATCACGGCCGACTGAAGCGGCGCAGGTCTCGGCCTATCCGCAGGGCTGAGGCTAAAAGCTCAGGCTTGCGGCTCGGGCGAGCGCTGACCGACTTGATAAACGCTCTCGTCGGTGGTGATGAGGCCCAGCGGGTAGCGCCGACCGGCCAGGTAGTCGTCCATGCACTTGAGCAGCAAGGGGCTGCGGTGCCGCTCGGGGCAAGCGCGAATGGCGTCAGCGCTCATCCACAGCGCCCGCACAATGCCCTCGTCCAGCGCTTGGCCGGGCACGAAGTCGCCCAGCTCGCCGCAAAAAGCAAAGCGCAGGTAGGTGATGTCTTCCATCTCGCCGTTGACGCGCTTTTCAAAGCGCGACAGGTA
Source organism: Lepidurus packardi (assembly GCA_023053545.1). Classification (NCBI taxonomy): domain Eukaryota; kingdom Metazoa; phylum Arthropoda; class Branchiopoda; order Notostraca; family Triopsidae; genus Lepidurus; species Lepidurus packardi. The sequence goes on from JAKZAN010000289.1 coordinate 7,649, forward strand.
CACGCCCACCAGCGCCGTGGGGCGGAAATGAAAAGCGGTTTCTTCCAGCGCTTCGCGGGCGCAGCCATCGACCGGGCTTTCGCCCGGGTCCAGGTGGCCGGCGGGGTTGTTCAGGCGCAGGCCGTCTTGGGTGTGCTCTTCCACCAGCAAGAACTCGGTCACGCCGGCTACTTCGCGGGCGATCACGGCGGCCACCGTGGCGCTGGGTTTCCATCGACTGTTGCTCATGTTGGCAATTATCCTTGGGCTGGCTGACACGGCGCTATTGAAGCCTGCCGCGCTCAAGCGTTCACCACCGTTGGCCAGCCTGGCGCGAAATGCTCGCGCAAAAAAGCGACCAGACATTCCACCGCTTTAGGCACCTGGGCCGACCACGGGCGCAGCGCGTAAAGGTGGTCGCCAAAAACGCCTTGGGGCTGCCAGTCGGGCAAGACGCGCACCAACAGCGGCTGGCCTTGCGCGTCCACCGGCGGCACGCTGAAATCGGGCAAGAGGCCGATACCCAGGCCGGCCAGCAGGGCTTGGCGCAGCACCTCGCTGTTGTTCACTTTGAGGCAGCCGCTGACGTGCACACCAACTTGTTCGGGCTCGGCTGGGCGTTTACCCTTGCTCGGGCTGCGCGCAAACGTCCAGCTGCCGGCCGTGCCCGTGCTGCCGGCGCCGCGCAGGTACAGCAGGCAGTCGTGCTCGCTCAGCTCAGACGGGTGCGCCGGCCTGCCGCGCCGTGCCAAATACGCGGGGCTGGCCAGCAGCACCGAGCCGGTGGGGCACAGCGCCCAGGCCACATGGGTTTCGGGCGGGTTGCTGGTGTGGCGAATCGCCAGGTCAAAGCCTTCGTTGGCCAAATTCACAAAGCGGTCGGTCAGCTCCAGCTCGATGTGGATTTCTGGAAAGCGCTGCAAGAACGCCATGACGGCCGGCCCCAGGTGTTGGCGGCCCAGGGCCACCGGCGCCGTCACCCGCACCAGGCCGCGCGGCGTGCCGACCAGGTCTTTGGCGGCGGTGAAGCTCTCGCTGATGCGCCCAAAAGCGGGCAGCATGTCGCTGACCAGTTGCTGGCCGGCTTCGGTCAGCCCGACCGAGCGGGTGCTGCGCCGCACCAGCAGCACGCCAGCTTGCCGCTCCAGCTCGCTGATGCGCATGCTGGCCGACGCCTTGGACACACCGAGGCGCCGCGCTGCTTCGGTGAAGCTGCGTGTGCCTGCCAGTACGGTGAGCAAATGCAGGTCGGCCAGCAGCGGGGCGATGTTGTCTTGGGCCATGGTGCCGCAAGCCTAGCAGAGTCGGGCTCATTGTTCAAATTATTGAACAATGAAGTCAACCGCCAGGGCGTTATCAAAAACCGGGCGGCGGCCTAGACTGCGTCGCTCTGTTCACCCATTTGCAAAGACCCCCATGAGCCAGCCCAGCCGCATTGCGCACTTCATCAACGGTCAAGTCGTGTCTGGTGCCTCCACGCGCCAGCAAGACGTTTTCAACCCGGCCACGGGTGCGTTGTCCGGCCATGTGGCGCTGGCCAGCGGCGCTGACGTGGCCACGGCCGTGGCCGCCGCCAAGGCGGCTTTTCCGGCCTGGGCCGACACGCCGCCGATCCGCCGCGCCCGGGTCCTGTTCAAGTTTTTGGAACTGCTGAACCAGCACAAAGACACGCTGGCGCACCTGATCACGGCCGAGCACGGCAAGGTGTTCACCGACGCGCAGGGCGAAGTCTCGCGCGGCATCGACATCGTGGAGTTCGCTTGCGGCATTCCCCAGCTGCTCAAGGGCGACTTCACCGACCAGGTTTCCACCGGCATTGACAACTGGACGCTGCGCCAGCCGCTGGGCGTGGTCGCCGGCATCACGCCGTTCAATTTCCCGGTGATGGTGCCCATGTGGATGTTCCCGGTGGCCATTGCCGCGGGCAACACCTTCATCCTCAAGCCCAGCCCGATCGACCCCAGCGCCAGCTTGTTCATGGCCGACTTGCTCCAGCAAGCGGGCTTGCCCAAAGGCGTCTTTAACGTGGTGCAGGGCGACAAGGAAGCGGTTGACGCGCTGCTGGTACACCCGGACGTGCACGCCATTTCATTCGTTGGCTCCACACCGATTGCCAACTACATCTACGAAACCGGCGCGCACCACGGCAAGCGGGTGCAAGCCTTGGGCGGCGCCAAGAACCACATGGTGGTGATGCCCGACGCTGACCTGGACCAAGCCGTAGACGCGCTGATCGGCGCGGGCTACGGCTCAGCCGGCGAGCGCTGCATGGCCATTTCGGTGGCGGTGCTGGTGGGCGACGTGGCCGAGCGCCTGTTGCCCAAGCTGCAAGCCCGGGCGCAAACGCTGGTCGTGAAAAACGGCACCCAGCTCGACGCCGAGATGGGCCCCATCGTCACGGCGGCGGCGCACCAGCGCATCACCGGTTACATCGAGCAAGGCGTCAAAGAAGGCGCCAAGCTGTTGGTGGACGGGCGTCAGTTCAAGGGTGCGCAGGCCGGCCCCGGTTGCGACAACGGCTTTTGGATGGGCGGCACGCTGTTTGACCACGTCACGCCCGACATGCGCATCTACAAAGAAGAAATTTTTGGCCCGGTGCTCAGCTGCGTGCGCGTCGACGACCTCGCCCAAGCCGTCGAGCTCATCAATGCGCATGAGTTTGGCAACGGCGTGAGCTGCTTCACCCGCGACGGCAACGTGGCCCGGGAGTTCTCGCGCCGCATCCAGGTCGGCATGGTCGGCATCAACGTGCCGATTCCCGTGCCCATGGCCTGGCACGGCTTTGGCGGCTGGAAGAAAAGCCTGTTCGGCGACATGCACGCGTACGGCGAAGAAGGCGTTCGCTTCTACACCAAGCAAAAGTCCATCATGCAGCGCTGGCCTGAAAGCATTGCCAAAGGCGCTGAGTTTGTGATGCCCACCGCCAAGTAAGCAAGCGCAACAAATGCCAAGCGCGTCAGCGCTTGAGCGCCTGCGCCAGCTCGGCCTTGTTCATGCGGGACCGGCCGGGCATTTTTTTGTCGCGGGCTTCTTCACGCAGCTGCGCCAAAGTGCGACCGCCCTCGCCGGTGTGGGAACGCTCACCACCGCGCTGGGGCGCCGGCATGTCGTCGAGCGAAGTCTTGCTGGCCTTTTTGGCTTCGCCGTGCTGCGCGCGCTCCTTGTTGACGGTACGGGCCGATATTTCTTCGGCCATCTCGTCCTTTTGGCCTCTTTTCAGCAGCCCTTCTTTGATGTGCTGGTACTGGCGTTCTCGCTTGTCGCTCCACGTTTTGCTCGGCATGCGGGCCTCCTTGGCCTATGGAATGAACTGCCCCGGGAACAGCGCAGGCTAAAGCGGGGTCTGGCGTCGGCTGTCAGACGCTGGCTCGGCGGACTGTCAGCCAAAGGTAAATCTATCCGGATTTCGAGGGAGTGAGACCCCAAGCCTAGGGATGAGCCCCTCGGCAGACGAAAAAACTCATGTAAGCTTCGCGAAGGAAAAATTACCGGCGGAGGCATCCGCTAACAAAAAAGAGGAGAAGCCCATGCTGATTGGGGTACCTGCTGAAATCATGGCGGGAGAAACGCGCGTCGCGGTAACACCCGAGACCGCCAAAAAACTCAAAGCCCAGGGCCACACGGTTCGTATCCAGTCTGGTGCGGGCCTAGCAGCCAGCGCCCCCGACTCGGCTTATGAAGCGGTGGGCGCCGAAATCACCGACGCCGCTGGCGCTTACGCCGCCGACATCGTGCTCAAGGTGCGCTGCCCGCTGGACAGCGAAATGCCGCTGGCTCGCGCCGGTGGTGTGCTGATCGGCATGCTCAACCCCTTTGACGCCACCGGCCTGCAACGCCTGGCCGGCGCGCAGCTCACCTCGTTTGCCCTGGAAGCGGCGCCCCGCACCAGCCGTGCGCAGAGCATGGACGTGCTGAGTTCCCAAGCCAACATCGCCGGCTACAAGGCCGTCATGATGGCGGCCAACAGCTACCAGCGCTTTTTCCCCATGCTGATGACCGCCGCCGGCACCGTGAAAGCGGCCCGTGTGGTGATTCTGGGCGTGGGTGTGGCCGGCTTGCAAGCCATTGCCACCGCCAAGCGCCTGGGCGCGGTCATTGAAGCCTCGGACGTTCGCCCCAGCGTCAAAGAACAAGTGGAGTCCTTGGGCGGCAAGTTCATTGACGTGCCTTACGAAACCGACGAAGAGCGCGAAGCCGCTGTCGGCGTGGGCGGTTACGCCAAGCCCATGCCGGCCAGCTGGCTGGAGCGGCAAAAAGCCGAGGTCGCCAAGCGCGTGGCCCAGGCCGATGTGGTCATCACCACCGCGCTGATCCCCGGCCGCGCTGCGCCCGTGCTGGTCACGGAAGACATGGTCAAGGCCATGAAGCCCGGCAGCGTGATCGTGGACTTGGCCGCACCGCAAGGCGGCAACTGCCCGCTGACCGAGCCCGGCAAAACCGTCGTCAAGCACGGCGTCACCCTGATCGGCGAAACCAACGTTGCCTCGCTCGTAGCCGCTGACGCCAGCGCCCTGTATGCCCGCAACCTGCTGGACTTCCTCAAGCTGATCGTCACCAAAGAAGGCGCGCTCAACGTGGACCTGGAAGACGACATCGTGGCCGCCTGCCTGATGACGCAGGGCGGCGACGTCAAGAAGAAATAAGGAACAAAGACCATGGACCTCGCCTCCCCTGGGATCATCAATCTCATCATCTTCGTGCTGGCCATTTACGTGGGCTACCACGTGGTCTGGACCGTCACGCCCGCGCTGCACACGCCGCTCATGGCCGTGACCAACGCTATTTCTGCCATCGTCATCGTCGGCGCCATGCTGGCCGCTGCACTGACCGAAACCACCCTGGGCAAAACCATGGGCACCTTGGCCGTGGCATTGGCTGCGGTCAACGTCTTCGGTGGCTTCTTAGTCACGCGCCGGATGCTGGAAATGTTCAAGAAAAAAGAAAAGAAGGCCGCACCCGCCGCTGATGCAGGAGCCGCCAAATGAGCATGAACCTCGTCACCCTGCTGTACCTGCTGGCTTCGGTCTGCTTTATTCAGGCGCTCAAGGGCCTGTCGCACCCGACCACCTCCATCCGGGGCAATGTGTTTGGCATGGCCGGCATGGCCATTGCCGTGCTGACCACGGCTGCGCTGATTGTGGAACTCTCGTCCGGTTCGGCCCAAGGCATGGTTTACGTGCTGGGCGCCTTGGTGGTGGGCGGCGCCGCCGGCACCCTCATGGCCCAGCGCGTGGAAATGACCAAAATGCCAGAACTGGTCGCCTTCATGCACAGCATGATCGGCTTGGCGGCGGTGTTCATTGCCGTGGCCGCCATGGCTGAACCAGCGGCGTTCGGCATCGTGGCCAAGGGCTTGGGCACCAACGAGATCCCCGCCGGCAACCGGCTCGAGCTGTTCCTGGGTGCGGCCATTGGCGCCATCACCTTCAGCGGCTCGGTGATTGCCTTTGGCAAGCTCAGCGGCAAGTACAAGTTCCGTTTGTTCCAGGGCGCGCCGGTCACTTTCTCGGGCCAGCACATGCTCAACCTGGTGCTCGGTCTGACGACGCTGGCGCTGGGCCTGGTCTTCATGTTCACCGGCAACTGGCCCGCGTTTTTTGCCATGCTGGCGCTGTCCTTTGTGCTGGGCGTGCTGATCATCATCCCCATCGGCGGCGCCGACATGCCGGTGGTGGTGTCCATGCTCAACAGCTACTCCGGCTGGGCAGCAGCAGGCATCGGTTTTTCGCTGAACAACGCCATGCTGATCGTGGCCGGTTCGCTGGTCGGCTCGTCCGGCGCGATCCTGAGCTACATCATGTGCAAGGCCATGAACCGCTCGTTCTTCAACGTCATCTTGGGTGGCTTTGGTGGCGAGGCCGGTGGCCCCGCTGCCGGCGCGGCCGTCCAGCGCAGCGTCAAGTCGGGTTCTGCCGATGACGCCGCCTTTATCTTGGGCAATGCCGAATCCGTCATCATCGTGCCGGGCTACGGCCTGGCCGTGGCGCGGGCTCAACACTCGGTCAAAGAGCTGGCGCAAAAGCTCACCGAAAAAGGCATCAGCGTCAAATACGCCATTCACCCCGTGGCTGGCCGCATGCCCGGCCACATGAACGTGTTGCTGGCTGAAGCCGAAGTGCCTTACGACCAAGTCCACGAAATGGAAGACATCAACGCCGAGTTTGGTCAGGCCGACGTGGCGATCATTCTGGGCGCCAACGACGTGGTCAACCCGGCCGCGCACGTCAAGGGCAGCGCCATTTACGGCATGCCCATCCTGGAGGCCTACAAGGCCAAGACGGTGATCGTCAACAAGCGCTCCATGGCGGCCGGCTATGCGGGCCTGGACAACGAGTTGTTCTACATGGACAAGACCATGATGGTGTTTGGCGACGCCAAAAAAGTCATCGAAGACATGGGCAAGGCGATCGAGTAAGCCGGCAGGTCCGGCGCGGGCACAAGGCCCGCCTTTCAAGTCCCCTCAGAGGCAGCTGCGCGTCAGGTAGGCGCGCAGCCTCATAAATTTCAGGAGAACACACATGACCACTTCGACGGCCGATCGCCCCTGGCTCAGCGCTTATCCCGCGGGCGTTCCCGCGGACATCGACCCTTCGCAATACAGCTCGCTGGTCGCGCTCATGGAAGAAAGCTTTGGCCGTTACGCCGACCGCGTGGCCTACAGCTTCATGGGCAAGCCCATCACCTTTGCACAGACTGACCGCCAGTCGCAAGCCCTTGCGGCGTATTTGCAATCGCTGGGGCTGGTCAAAGGCGACCGTGTCGCCATCATGATGCCTAACGTGCCGCAGTACCCGGTGACCGTTGCCGCCATCTTGCGGGCCGGTTACGTGGTGGTCAACGTCAACCCGCTGTACACCCCACGTGAGCTGGAGCATCAGCTCAAAGACTCGGGCGCCAAGGCCATCGTCATCATCGAGAACTTTGCCAACACGCTCGAAACCTGCATTGCCAACACGCCCGTCAAGCATGTGGTGCTCTGCACCATGGGCGACCAGCTCGGTCTGCTCAAGGGCACGCTGGTCAACTACGTGGTGCGCAACGTCAAGAAGATGGTCCCCGCCTTCAACCTGCCTGGCGCGGTCGGCTTCAACGACGCGCTGTCACAAGGCAGCCGGGCTCGTCTGACCAAGCCCGACATTGCGCCTACCGACGTGGCCGTGTTGCAGTACACCGGTGGCACCACCGGCGTGTCCAAAGGCGCTGTGCTGCTGCACCGCAACGTGATCGCCAACTTGCTGCAGTCCGAAGCCTGGAACGGCCCGGCCATGGCGACCATGCCTGCCGGCGAGCAACCCACCTATGTGTGCGCTTTGCCGCTCTATCACATCTTCGCCTTCACGGTGAACATGATGCTGGGCATGCGCACCGGCGCCAAGAACATCTTGATCCCCAACCCGCGTGACTTGCCGGCGGTGCTCAAAGAGCTCGCCAAACACCGGGTGCACAGTTTCCCCGCAGTCAACACCTTGTTCAACGGCTTGGCCAACCACCCGGACTTCAACACCGTGGACTGGTCGCATCTGCGCGTGTCGCTGGGTGGCGGCACCGCCGTGCAAAGCAGCGTGGCCCAGCTCTGGCTCGAAAAAACCGGTTGCCCCATCTGCGAAGGCTACGGCTTGTCTGAAACCTCGCCGTCGGCCAGCTGCAACCCGACCAACAGCAAGGCGTTTACCGGCACCATCGGCGTGCCAATTCCTGGCACCTGGTTCAAGCTGCTCGACGACGACGGCAACGAAGTAGCGCCCGGCCAGCCCGGCGAGATCGCCATCAAAGGCCCGCAAGTCATGGCCGGCTACTGGCAGCGCCCTGACGAGACCGCCCGCGTCATGACGCCGGACGGCTACTTCAAGTCAGGCGACATCGGCATCTTGGACGAGCGCGGCTTCTTCAAGATCGTCGACCGCAAGAAAGACATGATCCTGGTCAGCGGCTTCAACGTCTACCCCAACGAGGTAGAAGAAGTGGTTGCCCAACTCAGCGGCGTGCTCGAATGCGCCTGCGTGGGCGTGCCCGACGAAAAGTCTGGCGAAGCCGTCAAGCTGGTGATCGTGCGCAAAACGCCCGACCTCACCGAAGCCCAGGTGCGCGAACACTGTAAAGCCAACATGACCGGCTACAAGCAGCCCAAGGTGGTGGAGTTCCGCAACGACCTGCCCAAGACGCCCGTGGGCAAGATCTTGCGGCGCGAGCTGCGCGACAAGACTTGAGCATGCGGTTTGCCCTTTGCGGCAAATCGACCTCCACCGCCACCTTGTTCGGTCTCCCTTAATTTCAGGGAGCTGTGACATTCAAAGCCTGCCAAGGCCACTTGGCAGGCTTTTTCTATGGGGCTGTGCCGGGCGAGCGGCCTGCGCTCGTCAATGACAATGGCGCATGCCCCGACCCATCGCCATCCTCAGTGCCCTTCCCGAAGAACAAGCCGGTGTGCTGGACTTGCTCACCGACCCGCAATGCCGGCGTCATGCCGGCCGTGACTTTTGGTTGGGTGGGCTGCATGGCCGGCCGGTGGTGCTGGCCTTGTCGCGCATTGGCAAGGTGTCTGCCGCGTTGACGGCGGCGGTGTTGGTGGAGCAGTTCAAGGTGCAGGCGGTGGTGTTCACCGGCGTGGCGGGCGGCTTGGCCCGTGAAGCGCGCGTGGGTGATGTGGTGATTGCGCAGCAGTTTTTGCAGCACGACATGGATGCCTCGCCGCTTTTCCCCCGCTACGAAGTGCCTTTGTACGGTCAAAGCCTGTTCGCCTGCGATGCCGGTTTGAGCGAACGCTTGGCCACGGCGGCGCAGCAGGCGCTGGCCCCGGTGTTTGCCAGCGCCCGAGTGCACCGTGGCTTGGTGGTGAGCGGCGACAGCTTTGTGTCCAGCGCGCAGGCTTCAGGCGCCTTACAGCGTGGTTTGCTGCAGGCCGGCCACAGCGCCTTGGCCGTGGAAATGGAAGGCGCCGCCGTGGCCCAGGTGTGCGCAGATTACGGCGTGCCCTTTGCCGCCATGCGCACGGTTTCTGACCGGGCCGATGACGAGGCGCATCTGGACTTTCCGCGCTTTGTGCGCGACGTGGCCAGCCGTTATGCCTTGCTCGTTGTGCAGGCTTTCATGCAGTCAGACCGGGCGGGCTGAACCAGCGGCCTGAAGCCGCGGTAGGGCTGCACCGCCGCTTGGAACGCCGGGCACGGGTGGTATTCTTTCTCCATGAAATTTTTCGCAAAGTGGTTGCTCAGTGCCTTGGCCTTGCTGGCGGTGGCGCACCTGTATTCGGGCGTGGCTATCACCAGTTTTGCGGCGGCGCTGCTGGCGGCTGCCGTGTTGGGCGTGCTCAATGCGCTGGTCAAGCCGATCTTGGTGTTGCTGACCCTGCCGGTGACGGTGGTCACGCTCGGCCTTTTCTTGTTCGTCATCAACGCCCTGTTGTTCTGGGCGGCGGCCGGCTTGCTGTCGGGTTTGGACGTGCGCGGCTTTGGTGCGGCGCTGGCGGGATCGCTGATTTATTCGGCGCTGCAACTAGCGATCGAGTTTGTCCTCGATCGCCTGTTCCCGGACCATTGACTGCAACTGGCGCGTGCGTGTGTCCACGATGGACGCCTCGATGTGCCGACCCGCCGCAGACCCTGTGGTCGGTGCGTTGCGCAGCAAGGCCTGCACTGCCTTGAGCCGGTCCAGCGCCGCGTTGTAGTCAAACTCGGCCACCCGCGCTTCGGCATCAGCGCGCACGGCTTGCACGGGTTGGTTTTGCTGGCTGTAGGCCCGTGCCAGCAACTGCCAGGCGGCCGCGTCCTTGGGGTGGTCGGCCACCCAGATTTGTAATTTGTCCAGCACCTCGCCGGCTCTGCCCGCCAGCACCAGCGCCTGCCCTTGCACCAGCACATTGGCCCGGCCGAGCGCGCCGGTCCACGTGGTGGCGGCAGCGGCTTCGGCGGTTTGGCCGGCCAACTGGCTCAGTTCAATGCGCAGCAGCCGCAACACGCCTTGCGCTGGCGCCTCGTTGGCCGTCAGGGCTTGCAGCCGGGTCAGCCAGGTCTGGGCCATGGCTAGCTCGCGCAAACGCCCGGCGGCCAGCGCACCGGCATACAGGGCCGCGAGCTGCTTGCTGAGCGGTGTCTGCGCCGTGGTTTGCCGAGCTTGCGCCACCAACAGTTGCAGGTCGTCCGTGCCGGTGTCACTCAATACCTTGGCCCGGCCCACCATCAGCGCGTGCACGGTGGCCGAGGGCAAGGTGGCGAGCTGTGAGGGTGTGGCGGGTGCGCTGCCCATTTCGGCGCGGGAACGGGCCTCGGCCAGGCGCTCGCTGGTCAGCGGGTGGGAGCGCAGGTAGGGGAACGAGCCGTTGTCGTTCAGGCGAGCGGCTTGCTGCAGCTTTTCAAACATGCCGCCCACACCGCGGCTGTCAAAGCCGGCCTCGGTCATCACGCCAAAGCCCACGCGGTCGGCTTCGCGCTCCATGTCGCGCGAAAAATTCAGCTGCCCTTGCGCGGCCACGGCCTGCCCACCGACGATGGCCGCGCTGGCGGCGTCTGGATTCTTGCTGGCTGCCATCACGCCGAGGATCATGGCAGCCATCAGCCAGGGCGACTGGCGTTGCTGCTGCGTCATCAGGCGAGAAATATGGCGCTGCGTGACGTGGCTCAATTCATGACCCAGCACCGCGGCCAGTTCGGCCGGCGTGTTGACCACGGCCACCAGGCCGGTGTGCACGCCCAGGTAACCGCCAGGCAGCGCAAAAGCGTTGACGCTGCGGTTGCGCACCAAAAAAAGGTTCCAGGCAAAGCGCTCGTCCAATTCCGGCGAGAGCTCGCCACGTCTGCGCGCGGCGGCCATCAGAGGCTGCCAGATGCTTTGCAGGTACTCGCCCATCACCGGGTCTTCCAGATAGTCCGGGTCGCGGTAAATGCTGCTGGCAATCCGGTCGCCCAGCCGCCGTTCAGCGGCCGCCGCCAGGTCTGAGCCATCGCCCAGCGCGGGCAGGCGGTTGAAGGTGGTCTGGGCCGGCGCCAGGCTGGTGGCACTGCACAGGGCCAGCAGGGCGGCCACGAGCTTCAGCCGGGGCCGCAGAGGGGGCAACGACCGCACCCAAGCGCGCGGCGTGGCGAGCGCGGCGCGCGGGGCGGTGGACCAAGGCAATAACGGCATCAGCTTTATGATGCGCCTGTCTTGTAAAGGTTCTGTATCAGATGACTTCTTCGTCGGCACTCACGCATTTTGACGCACACGGCCAAGCCCACATGGTCGACGTGGCCGGCAAAGCCGCTACCCACCGCGTGGCCCTGGCCCAAGGCCGCATCGTCATGCTGCCCGCCACCCTGGCTTTGATCATGTCGGGTAGCGCCAAAAAGGGCGACGTGTTGGGCATTGCCCGCATCGCCGGCATCATGGCCGCCAAAAAAACCAGCGACCTCATTCCCCTGTGCCACCCGCTGGCCATCACCCGAGTGACGGTCGACCTCACGCCCGATGCCGCGGCGAACCAAGTCGTCTGCCAAGCCACCGTCGAAACTGTGGGCCCCACCGGCGTCGAGATGGAAGCCCTGACCGCCGTGCAGGTGGCGCTGCTCACCATTTACGACATGTGCAAAGCGGTGGACCGCGGCATGGTCATGACCGATGTGAAGGTGCTGGAAAAGCATGGCGGCAAGAGCGGGAGTTTTGTGGCGGGGCCATCGTCTTAAGACCTGAGGCGCCTCGCTTGTCGGGCTCTGTTGTACTAACCGACGCTGACGCGATGGGCTGATGTGACTCTGGTGACGATGCTGGAATTCGGAATATTTAACGCCTTGAAGGGTTAACCCCCGCCCTGTAGATGAGTTCGAGAACTAGAGTGTCTTAACACTTCGTTTTTGTCTCGTTTGAGGAGCCCTTTCATGGCGTATTTCCGATCTTTGGCTTTAGCGGCAGGCGCTGCGCTTGTCTTGGCCGCTTGCGGCGGCGGGCAGTTCCGATTCATCGACCAAGGTCAAGATCACTTCGGTCGTCGTGGTGGGCGACAGCTTGTCGGACGGCGGGGTGTTTGAGGGCATACCGGGTTTTGGGCGCATTTTTTCAGTGCAGGGAACTGGCCATCAGATCTGGACCCGAACGCATTGCGGCGGTTTTTGGAGTTTCGCAACCCTGCGCGTTTTTCAAGTTCACAGGCGCGACGTTCGTGGCCAATTCGACACCTGGTTGCACCAGCTTTGCGGTCGGCGGTGGTCGCGTTAACACGGCCTTGCAGCCCGCGTGGGGCGGCCAGCCCCCTTGTCCGTGCCCGTGCAACTGGGCACGCGCTTGGCGGTCTCGGGCGGTGCTTACAGCGCCACGGATCTGCTGCTGGTCGACGGCGGCGGCAACGATGCTGCCGACTTGGCCGGCGCTTACCTGAAGGCGGGAAGCGACGGCGGTGTGGCATTTGCCACCTTGATCGGCTCGGTCGGCATTGCCCCACCGGCGTCGGCGGCAGAATTCCCCGCCAAAGGGGCCGCGTACATGACGGCTCTGGCCAACACGTTGTTCGACAGCGTTAAAACGCAAGCGTTGGACAAGGGCGCCAAGCGCGTGGTGATCGTCAACACCCCTGCCATCAACTTGACGCCACGCTTCCAGATGGTGCTGGGCGGAGTTGCTAGAGCTGCCGGTGGCGGCGTTGCTGGGGCGACGGCCCGCGCCGAAATCGATGCGGTCATCGACAGCTGGGTGGCTGCATTCAACACGCAGCTGGCCAGCCGCGTGGTGGGCAACACCGCCGTCGTGCTGGTGGACCTGAACACGGAGATGAAGCTGCAGATCGCGCAACCCGCGCAATTTGGTTTGACCAACGTGAAGGACACCGCTTGCCCGGCCGTCACCGATGGCTCGGGTGACCTCGTTTTGGACGACAGCGAATTGCCAACCTACAACTTTGAGACCTGCACGGCCACCGCGCTGTCTGCCATGACGCCGCCAGCAGGCGCAACAGGCGGCGCCAACTGGTGGAAGACCTACGCTTTTTCTGATGGCTTTCACCCCACCCCCTACGGCTATCAGTTGCTGGCGCAACTGGTGTCCAAGCAATTGGTGTTGGCTGGCTGGCTCTGAGTGCACAACCGCAAAAACAAGGGGCAAAAACATGATGCACACCTCCAAAATTTTCACGGTCGCCGCACTCACGCTGTTGGCTTCTGGCGCATGGGCGCAAAGTGCCGGCTCCTGGCAGGCCCGGGTGGGCGCCACGCGCATCTCGCCGCAGGTCACCAGTGGGGAGCTCAGCGCCCCTAGCTTCATCAACACGCGGGCGGACATGAGCTCGGCCAGCCAAGTCAGTGGCGGCCTGACGTACATGCTCACGGACAACTTGGCCATTGACGTGCCTTTGGCGCCGCCCTTTAAATTCCAGGTGCTCGGTGCGGGCGCCTTGGCCGGTGCCGGCTCGATCGGTTCTGTGCGGGCTTTGCCCGTCACGGTGCTGGTGCAATACCGCTTTTTGGAGGCTCAGTCAGCCTTCCGGCCTTACCTGGGCCTGGGTGCGACTTACGCCAGCTTCATGGACGCGCAAGGCAGCGCGGCACTCACGGCCTTGACGAACCCGGGTGGGCCGGCAACGGGGTTCAAGGTCGATTCCAAATTCGCCCTCACCCCGCAAATCGGCGTGACCGTCACGCTGAACGACCGCTGGTTCTTGGACACCTCGTTCAGCAAAACCTTGCTGACCACGACGACCACGTTTTCGACGGGGCAGAGCATTGAGACCCGGCTCAATCCCAACACCTTCAGCTTGGGCGTGGGTTACCGCTTCTGAAGCGGCGGCTCGTCTTGAGGCCGCTTGACCGAGCTTGACTCGGTCAGCGCGCCCATTTAAAGCGCCATTCAAGGCGCCGTTTAAAGCGCGGCTTGGTCTTGCGTTGCCTGCCACGCCTGGTACTCGGCCGGGAAGGCCCGCTGGTAGCGCAGTGCGTAAAAGCGGGCTTCGGCATCACGGCCCAGCAGCCGCGCACTGTGCAGCAGCTTTTCGATGACAACCGGCTCGGGCGAGTAATGCAGCAGGTCCAGCGCCAGCGTATGCACCGCCGCTGCATTGCTCGGCGTCACGGCGGTAGTGGTCAGGGTGGCGAACTGCGCTTGCCGGCGGAACAACCAACCGCCCAGCGGCCGGCCGTTTTCGCCAGTCCACCAGCGGCTGCGTTGCTCGGCTGGTGCGTAGCGCTGGCTGACGGCGTGGTAGTCCACGCTGGCCAGGCTGAGCATGGCGAGCAAGCCGATGGCCGCACCGTTGAGCAAGCGGCCCGTGGGTGGTGGCGTTGAACCGAGCTGGCGACGGCGATGGCCGCGTCAGCCATAAATAGCGGGCGCACAGCAGCAGGGTGATCTGGAACGGCCCCATCCACAGCGGAAACTCCAGCAAACTGTGCAGGCCAACCACGGCCAGCACGGCCCAGGCGGCTTGTCGCGCCTTGTCGGTCTCGGCCCAGGGCGGCCGCGCCAGATGATCCACAACACAGCCCCGCAAATCAGCAGGGCTGCAGGAATACCCAACTCGACCGCCAGGTGCAGCGGCAGGTTGTGTGCATTGCCCAGGACCATTGAAAAGCGCGGCTCGGAAAAGACAGTGATGAAGTGGGCATAACTGAGTTCGCCCCAACCCCAGCCCCCCCAAGGCTTTTGCCCGATCAGCGTTAGCACGTTGGCCCAGAGCTCGCGCCGGCTGTCGGTGCCTGCTTGGGCTACCCGCGCGATCAGACCGCCGCCAGACTGCGGCCGCCAGGACAGCATCAGCACCATGCTTGCGTAAAACAGCAAAGCCTTGAAGGCGACAGACACGGCCTGGCTGGCCTCGCCTCGCCGCCACCAAGCGAGCAAGATCAGAAGCAGCCCCCATGTCAGCAGGCCGGTGCGCGAACTGCTGGCCGCATTGCCCGCAGCCAGCAGGACCACCACGCCCCAGGCCCAACGCGGAAACCCGGGTGTTGAGCGCAAGTCCACCCAAGAGAGCAGGGCAATCAACCCGATGCTGGTGAGGGTGGCGAATTGGTTGCGCTGGCGCAAGTTGGCAAAGGCTTCGCCGGGGCCAACTTGGTTGATCCAAGGCGCGACCCAGGCGGCCAGCCCGGCGTATTGCACCAAGCCAATCAGCGCACTGGCCGCCGCAGCGACCCACCACGACGCCAACACCAGCCGAGCGCTCAGGTGTTGCCGTAACAAGAGGATGAACGCGCCACAAAATGCGGCGACCAGCCAAGGCCCGATGTACAGCGAAGGCCCTGGCACGCAGGGGGTTCAGCCAGGGCAGCAGCAAGCAAGCAAACAAGGCCCAGTGGGCCCAAGCCCCTGACCTCAGGCTGCGACTAGCTGCCGGGTTTGACCCGTCCAGCTCACGGCGGCCGGCACCGACGGCAGCCATGGGCTGGGCTTACTTCGTGCAGCTGCTCGGCAGGTACTTGGCGGCGATGGGCGAGGCGCCGCCGCTTTCGCACGTCCAGCCCAGCGCGCCATCCTTCAGCTTAGCCACGAGTCGCAGCGTTTTGGCGCTGATGCGGGCGTCTTCGGTCGTGGTGGTGACCGTGATGTAGCCCACGGTTGGATCGGCGGCGTCAATGGCGTAAGTCACGTTGTCCACGTACTTGGACTTTTGCGGCTCCAGCGCCAGCGTGGCGGGCAAGGCGGCGTTGGCCTGCACGTTTTCCGTCAAGGCCGTTTTGCCAGGGGTTGCGGCCATCACGACTTCAGACACCTTGGCGCGCACGGTTTGGTCTTGGTACAGCGGCAGCGCCACGGTGGCGAGAATGCCGATGATGGCAATCACGATCATCAGCTCGATGAGGGTGAAACCTTGTTGAATGCGTTTCATGAAGAGACTCCTGGAATGGCTAACGTCACCGATCCTGACAAGCGGGTAGTTAAGTACTGCTTTTCAGGGGCTGCCGGCGATGTTAGGCGTGCTTTGGAATGCGAGGAAGAAGTTCGCAGTTCCAAAGCCGTGAAATATCGATCACACTGAAAAGGCGCTGACAAGCGCCTTTTTGTGCTTGTTTACTCTTGCTGGCCCGCGTGGCGGCGCTTGGTCAGCCAAGTGCCCAAGGCCACGACCAACACCGCGCCCAACACACCTGCAAAGGTGACAGTCTGCTCGCTGATGGCGCCAAAGTAACTGGTGACGGCGGGGTCGGTCAGCAGCATTTCGCCAGCTAAAAAGCCCAGCAAAGCAGCGCCGATGGTGATGATGATGGGAAAGCGTTCCATGACCTTGGTCAGCAAGGTGGCACCAAAAATGATCAACGGAATGCTCACCAGCAAACCCATGACCAACAGCGGCAGATTGCCTTTGGCGGCAGCGGCCACGGCCAACACGTTGTCCAGGCTCATCACCAAGTCAGCGATCAAGATCGTGCGAATGGCAGCGGCCATGCCGTTGATCTCTTTGCCTTCGCCGTCTTCGTCTTCCTCGCCCTTGAGCAGGTCCACGCCAATGTAGACCAGCAACACGGCGCCGATCATCTTCAAGTAAGGCAAGGCCAGCAACTGGATGGCGACGATGGTCAGCACGATCCGCATGACGATGGCCGCGGCACTGCCCCAAAAAATGGCTTTGTTGCGTTGTTCAGGTTTGAGCGTGCGTGCGGCCATGGCGATCACCACGGCGTTGTCGCCCGACAGCACGATGTTGGCCAACAAGATGGAACCGAATGCGCTCCAGAACAGAGGGGACGTGACGTCGAGTCCAAAAATCATGAAAGCTCCTGTTATGAATTAAAAAAAGCGCTGAACAGCGCTTTTTTCGTTTTCTTGAGTTTAGCCGCTGACCCGGCAAAAGCAGTTCGTAGAACTGCTTAGCGTGGGTCAGGCGGCTGCCTCGGCGTTCAGAGCAGGGCTTTGAGCAGCTTGGCCATTTCGGACGGGTTGCGCGTCACGGTGAAACCGCAAGCTTCCATGACCGCCAGCTTGGCATCCGCCGTGTCGGCACCGCCAGAGATCAGCGCACCGGCATGGCCCATGCGCTTGCCGGCAGGAGCCGTCACGCCGGCGATGAAGCCAACGATAGGCTTTTTCATGTTTTCTTTGCACCACAGCGCAGCTTCGGCTTCGTCCGGGCCACCGATTTCACCAATCATGATGACGGCGTCGGTGTCTGGATCGTCGTTGAAAGCGCGCATCACGTCGATGTGCTTGAGGCCGTTGATCGGGTCGCCACCAATGCCGACGGCGCTGGACTGGCCCAGGCCGATTTCGGTGAGCTGAGCGACGGCTTCGTAGGTCAGCGTGCCGGAGCGGCTGACCACGCCAATGCGGCCCTTGCGGTGAATGTGGCCGGGCATGATGCCGATCTTGATCTCGTCAGGCGTGATCAGGCCGGGGCAGTTGGGGCCCAGCAGCAGCGTGCGCTTGCCGCCGGCGGCTTCCTTGGCCTTCATGCGGTTGCGCACTTCCAGCATGTCGCGCACGGGAATGCCTTCGGTGATGCAGATCGCCAGGTCCAGGTTGGCTTCAACAGCTTCCCAGATGGCAGCGGCTGCGCCAGCTGGTGGCACGTAGATCACCGACACGGTGGCGCCGGTGGCCTGAGCGGCTTCGGTCACGTTCGCGTAGATGGGGATGCCTTCGAAGTCTTCGCCGGCTTTCTTGGGGTTCACACCGGCGACAAAACAATTTTTGCCATTGGCGTAGTCACGGCACATGCGGGTGTGGAACTGGCCGGTTTTGCCAGTGATGCCCTGCGTGATGACTTTGGTGTTTTTGTTGATATAGATCGACATGAGTTTTCCTAAACGGTAGACGTGGGGCCGGGCTTACTTGACCGCTGCAACGATTTTCGTCGCGGCTTCAGCCATGGTGTCAGCGGCAATGATGGGCAGACCGGAGTCAGCCAGCATCTTCTTGCCCAGGTCTTCGTTGGTGCCCTTCATGCGGACCACCAGCGGCACGGACAGGTTCACGGCCTTGCAGGCAGTGATCACGCCGTCAGCGATGGTGTCGCACTTCATGATGCCGCCGAAGATGTTGACCAAGATGCCCTTGACGTCTGGGTTCTTCAGCATGATCTTGAAGGCTTCGGTGACCTTTTCAGCCGTCGCGCCGCCGCCCACGTCCAGGAAGTTGGCCGGCTCGCCGCCGAACAGCTTGATGGTGTCCATGGTCGCCATGGCCAGGCCTGCGCCGTTGACCAGGCAGCCGATGTTGCCGTCCAGGCTGATGTAGGCCAGGTCGAACTTGGAAGCCTCGACTTCGGCTGGGTCTTCTTCGTCCAGGTCGCGCAGGGCGACGATGTCCGGGTGGCGGAACAGGGCGTTGGCGTCAAAGTTGAACTTGGCGTCCAGCGCGACCACATTGCCTTTGCCGTCACGGTTCAGCGGGTTGATCTCGACCAGCGACGCATCGGTGTCCATGTAGCACTTGTAGAGCTTTTGCAAGATGTCCACGGTCTGTGCCGTCGAGCCAGCAGGCATGCCCATGCCGTCGGCGATCTTCTTGGCTTGCTCGGCGCCCAGGCCGGTCAGCGGGTCCACAAACTCGGTGATGATTTTCTCGGGGGTGGAGTGCGCCACTTCCTCGATGTCCATGCCGCCTTCGCTGGACGCGATGAACGCGACCTTTTGCGTGGCGCGGTCCGTCACCAGCGACACGTAATATTCTTTTTGAATGTCAGCGCCGTCTTCGATGTAGAGGCGGCGAACCTTCTGGCCTTCAGGGCCGGTCTGGTGCGTCTTGAGCTGCATGCCCAGAATTTCGCCAGCGATGCGCTTGACGTCTTCAATCGACTTGGCCACCTTCACGCCACCGCCTTTGCCGCGGCCGCCAGCATGGATTTGTGCCTTGACCACCCACACGGGGCCGCCGAGTTTTTGGCTGCTTCCACAGCTTCTTGCACAGTGAAAGCGGGAATGCCGCGAGGAACGGGCACGCCGAAGTGGCGCAAGATTTCCTTGGCTTGGTACTCGTGAATTTTCATGAAAAGACTTTCAGGAATCAGATGAAGGGGGTCCGCTGCACCCGTCCCCTGCAGTTCACACTCGGAGACGATGGCGCACCAAATTGTCACTTGGTTACCAGCGAGATACAACAGCGCAGAACTGTATCATGCTGCATCGCACAAAATTTGCGCGTAACTTACGCGCGCCCAAGCACGGCTGCGCGCTGCCGTGTTAGACGGCGGCAAGTGCTCCGGCGGCGCTTGCTTGGCATTTCAACCAGGGGAAAAACATGGCATCGGTATTCATTGACGGCGAAGCAGGCACCACCGGGCTGCAAATTCGTGAACGCCTGCAAGCCATGCCGGGGATTGAGCTGGTCAGCATCGCGCCCGACAAGCGCAAAGACCCCGCCGCCAAGCGCGCCCTGATGGCCGGCGTGGACCTGGTGATCTTATGCCTGCACGACGACGCAGCCCGCGAATCGGTGGCCATGATCGACGAGATCGCCCAGTCCGGCCAAAAGGCCCCCAAGATCATTGACGCCTCCACCGCCCACCGCACCGCGCCGGGTTGGGTGTTCGGCTTTCCCGAACTCGCGCCCGGCCAGCAACAAGCTGTGCAGCAGGCCGACCGCGTGTCCAACCCCGGTTGCTACGCCACCGGCGCCATTGCACTGATCCGCCCCCTGGTGGATGCTGGCCTGCTGCCCGCTGATTTCGCGCTGGCCTTGCCTTCAGTGAGTGGTTACTCCGGTGGCGGCCGCGCCATGATCGAAGCCTACGAAGCCGGCTCCGCCCCGCCGTTTGAAACCTACGCGCTCGGCCTGGCCCACAAGCACCTGGCCGAAATCATGGCCTACACCGGCCTCACGCGCCGGCCCATCTTCATCCCCTCGGTGGCCAATTTTCCGCAAGGCATGTTGGTGCAACTGCCGCTGCACCTGGACCTGCTGCCCGGCCAGCCCAAGGCGGCTGACTTGCAACAAGCGCTGACCCGCCACTACGCCGGCAGCCCCTGGGTGACGGTGGAGCCCGCCACCGAGTCAGGCAAGCTCGACGCCGTGGCGCTGGTCAACACCAACAAAATGGAACTGCGTGTGTTCGCCAACGAAGAGCACCGCCACGCCGTGTTGATCGCCCGGCTGGACAACCTGGGCAAAGGCGCTTCGGGCGCTGCGGTGCAAAACCTGCAGCTGATGCTGAACGTTTGACGTCGATGCGCCGCCTTCCCCCCCCTGAATGCTTTGCGGGCCTTCCACGCTGCGGCCAGCAAGGGTAGTTTTACGAATGCTGGGGAAGCCTTGCACGTAACACAAGGCGCCATCAGCCGTCAGGTCAAGCTGCTCGAAGAAAGCTTGGGGTTGCCGCTTTTCTTCCGGGCGCACCAAGGCATTGAACTGACCGAGGCAGGACGCCAGCTGGCTCAGACACTAGATCAGGTGTTCGACCTGATTGGCGACGCGGCCGACCGCATTCAAAGCGCTCAGCGGCGGATGCAAATATCAATCAATATTCCACCGACGTTTGCCACGCGCTGGTTGGCGCCCCGCTTGTCGGAATTTTGCAGATTGCACCCCTTCGTCGATTTGCAACTCACGACTGACTGGATCAGGTCGCTGCGTGACGGCCATAACCACGATTGTCTGGTGATCTTTGACACGGCCCCATGGCCCAAAACTGACGCTGAAAAGCTGATGCTGGAAAAAACACGTCATGGTCGCGAACCCCAGCCTTTGGCGGCACGACCTGCCGCCTACGCTTTCTGGACAAACGCTGCTGCATGTCCTCAACGGTGACCAGCGCCTGCCGGTGTGGGAACGGTGGATAGCGCAGCACGGCCTGACACACATCGACCCGAAACCCGGTCTGGCGTTCAGTACGTTGGACCAGGCCATTCACGCTGCCATCAGTGGGACGGGCGTGGCCATCGTTGACGAGGCCATGATCCGCCCGGAGTTGGCGGTAGGGACCTTGCGCAAGGTGAGTGAACTCTCGATGGACGGACCTTACGGCTATTGGTGCATCAACGTCGCACGTGACGCGGAGCGTCGGGCCACAGTCATGCTGTTTCAAGACTGGCTCAGCCGCGTTGCGGGCGAGGTTCGCCCCCTGACCTTAGAGGCCGACCTGGCCTAAGGCGCGTGAGGAGGAACTGCCCGCCGCATGTCCTTGCCCAGGCCTAACGCCAGTCCTGCAACACCAAATCAGCCCCTTTCTCAGCGACCATCATGGTCGGGGCGTTGATGTTGCCCGAGGTGATGTTGGGGAAGATGGATGCATCAATGACCCGCAGGTTGGAAATTCCGTGCACGCGCAGGCGTGCGTCAACCACGCTTTTCGTTGCGTCTGGACCCATCGCGCACGAGCCACACAGGTGGTAGATGGAGCCACTGGCTTGGCGGAAATAGTCCAGCATGGCCTCGTCCGAACTGGCCGAAGAGTCAGGCATGACCTGCTCTATGGTGAGCGCCCGTAGCGCAGGTGTTTGCGACAACGCCCGAATCAGCCTGCTGCCCTCTATGGCTTCTTGCACGTCGAGTGGGGTAGAAAGGTAGTTTGGCGCAATGCGCGGCTTGGCGGTGGCGACTGCTGAGTCGATCTGCACCGTGCCGCGGCTGCTGGGGCGGCAGGCGTTGACGGCCATGAGATAACCGGAGTACGGGTCAGGTTTGAGGCTGGCCCGTGTGTCGCTTGGGATGCTGTACGACAGCGGGTTGAAATACAACTGCAAATTGGCCAGCTTGGTCTCTGGGGTGCCCCTGAAAAATCCGCCCGCTTGGTTCACACTGATGGCCAGAGGGCCCCTGCGGTTGAGCACATAGCGCAGACCAGCACGGGCCTGGCCGAGCAGCGAACCGAGCTCATCGTTGAGTGTGGGCCGGTTGGCCTTGAAGTAGTATGAGACGCACAGGTGGTCCTGCAACTGCTGCCCCACCGCCGGCAGATGGTGCCGTGTCGTGACGCCAACTTGTGCCAAGTGATGGCCGTCCCCGATACCCGAAAGCTGTAGAAGCTGAGGGGAGCCGACGGCGCCAGCCGCCAAAATGACTTCGCATCGCGCTTGGGCCAACTCCTGCTGTCCATTTACGCTGAATTCGACCCCGGTGGCGCGCCTACTGTCGTCCAGTTCCACCCGTGTCACGTGGGCACCCGTGCGTACGGTCAGATTGGGCCGCTTGCGCACAGGAGCCAAGTACTCGATGCTGCTCGACGAGCGCTGCCCCCGGCGGATATTGGCTTCGTAAATGCCAGCGCCATCAAAGTGCTCGCCATTGAAATCTCCTGTCATCGGCAGCCCGAGTTGCGCACAGGCGGCCAGGTAGTCTTGGCAGATGGGGTGCGCCTCGCGCCTCATGGGTGTGACGCCGATGGGGCCGTCGCCGCCGCGAAAA
The DNA here is from genome assembly GCA_023053545.1 of Lepidurus packardi. NCBI lineage: Eukaryota > Metazoa > Arthropoda > Branchiopoda > Notostraca > Triopsidae > Lepidurus > Lepidurus packardi. The sequence continues at coordinate 29,858 of JAKZAN010000289.1, forward strand.
GCACTCGCGCCTTCGGCATGTGACTCGAGCTTGCGAAAGTAGGGCGCCACGTCATCAAACCCCCAGCCGGGGTTGCCGGCTGTCTGCCAGTCGTCGAAGTCGGCACGTTGGCCGCGCACGTAAATCATGGCGTTGATGGAACCGCTACCGCCCAGCACTTTGCCCCGCGGTGCATAAAGCTTGCGACCGCGGAGTTCAGCTTGCGGTTCAGTGTGAAACATCCAGTTCGTGGCAGGGTCAAAGTAGGACTTCACGTAACCCACGGGCAGTTTGAACCAGAGGCTTCGGTCAGGGCCGCCGGCCTCCAGCAGTAGCACGGAATACCGACCAGATTCGGTCAGCCGGTTGGCCAAAATACAGCCGGCCGAGCCCGCGCCCGCTACGATGAAGTCGTAAGTCTGCACAACGGAAGTCATAAGGGCTTGTCGTTGTTCCAACGATTTTTCCAGGCGTCGGCGTTGTCCCGCAAGTCAAATGGTTTGGGGTCCATCAGCAGGTGCAGCCTTTCGCCGGTATACGGGGAGTGGGCACGCACCACCTCCATGTTCAGTTCCACCCCCAAGCCGGGCTCGTTCGACGGGATGATGAAGCCGTCTTCCCACTGAATAGGTTTGACGAGAATGTCGCTGTGAAAGCCTTGCCAGTCCAGCATACTTTCTTGAATTAAAAAGTTGGGTGTTGCCGCACCGAGCTGAATGCTCGCGGCCGCGCCGACCGGGCCGTTGTACAAGTGCGGTGCGATTTGGACATAAAACGCTTCAGCCATGCCGGCGATCTTCTTGGCCTCGAGCAGGCCACCCACACGGCCAAGATTCATCTGCAAGATGGAGGCTGACTTTTTCTGCAGCAGCTCCAAAAACTCGTATTTCGTCGTCAGGCGCTCGCCGGTGGCAATGGGGATGCTGGTGCTAGCGGCTACCTGCGCCATGGCATCGGCCTGACCTGGCGGCACAGGCTCTTCAAACCAAAGTGGTTCGAACGGCTCGAGCCTTTGCGCTAAACGAATGGCTGAGGCGGGCGTCATTTGTCCGTGCGTGCCAAACAACAAATCGGCCCGGCTACCCACGGCCTCCCTGATCTTGCGGCAAAAGGTTTCGCACTGGTCCATCAACTCCAGCGACAGGTGATGGCCCGAATAATTGCTGTAGGGTCCCGCAGGGTCGAACTTGATGGCGGTAAAGCCCTTGTCGACGTACTGCGCAGCGCATTCGGCTGCCAGATCCGGGGTCCTCATAATCGGAACGCGCCCGCCGAATTGACGGGATACAGGTAGGTGTAACTGCGCAGCCGTTCATTGACCTTGCCGCCGCCGAGCAGCTGATGCACCGGCTGGCCGGCGGCCTTGCCGATGATGTCCCAGCAAGCCATCTCCAAGCCGCTGATGACGCCCATCATGGTGAGGTCGGGGCGTTGCGTGAAGCCGCTTGAGTAGCCCGCTTCTAAACAGACGCTCGACGCCGTGCGGGTCCTGGTCGAGCAGACAGCGTTCGAACACGTCGTCGATAGCCAAGGCCATAACGCGTGGGTGAAAACTAGCGGCATAGACTTCGCCGACGCCTTCAATGCCGCAAGCTGTTCGCAGCTTGACAAAAATCCAGTACATGCCGCCGATGTGCGGCGGCGGTACGGTCACGATGTGCGTTTCGAGCGCGACGATTTTCATGAATTCAACTCAAGTTTCAAAAGGGCAATATCACCAAACGCGTCTGGGTGAACTCCAGCATGCCGTGTTTGCCGTCGTCGCCGCCGAGGCCCGAGCGCTTCCAGCCGGCGTGATAGCCCTGGTAAGGGTCAGCGGGCGTCCGGTTGACATACAGTTCGCCTGCTTCGATTTCCCGCGAGAACTTTTGCACCGTGCGGTGATCGTTGGTGTAAAGCACCGAACTCAGGCCGTATTGGTGGTCGTTGGCCATGGCCAATGCGTGGTCCATGCTGTCGCAGGACATCACAGCCAGCACCGGGCCGAACACCTCTTCTTGCACCACCTCCATCGACTGGGTGCAGCCTGCCAGCAAGGTGGGTGGATAAAAGAATCCGGGCCCTGGCGGCAGACGTCCCCCCAGCACCAGCTGGGCACCCTGCGCTTGGGCCCGCTGCACCATGGCATGGGTGTTGTCCCGCGCTGCCGCAGTTGCCAGCGGGCCCATCGATGCGGGCTCAATGGCCCGGTCACCAAAACTTTGTGCACGCATGTGGCCCTTCTAGGCGTCTGAGCAGTTCGGCATAGATATCGCGGTGTGCAATCACGCGCTCCACCGCAGTACACAGCTGACCACAATGGGTCAGTCGCGAGCGCACGATCTCTCGTGCTGCTTGGTCCAAGTCGGCATCTGGCGCGACGATGGCGGGCGTTTTACCGCCCTAGTTCCAATGACGTCTTGGCAATATTTGCTTGGGCGTACTGGAGCATTTGGCGTCCTGCCCGAACACTGCCTGTCAGGGTGAGCATGGCCACGGCCGGCTGGGTGCAAAGCACTTCGCCGACCGCATGGTCTCATAGCCATGATGTTGACCACGCCGGCAGGTAATGGTGCAGACAGGAGTGTTTTGGCCAACACCAGGGCAGAGCATGGCGTGCTGCTGCCTGGGGCGTACCACCACGGTGTTGCCGGTGATCAAGGCTGGCGCCACCTTCCTCAGCAGCGTGTAAATGGGGAAGTTGAAAGGAATCAGGCAGACCACCCACGCCTAGCGGCTCGCGGTGGGAGCAGCAACTGCTCGTTGACGCTGTCCGACGGGATGATCTCACCTTCGATGCGGCGCGCCCACTCTGCGTGGTAGCGGAGCAATTCGATTCCGTAGCCCACCTCGGCCTGGGCATCGGCCAGGCTTTTGCCCGACTCCTGCGCCAAGGCCTCGGCGATTTCCTGCGTAGCCAACTCCAGCGTGTGAGCCCAGCGCCGCATGGCGTTGGCTCGTTCGATGGCTGGGAGCCGACGCCAAGGCCCTTGAGCCTGGCTTGCCTGCTCGACAGCGTCAACGGCCCTCCTGGGCCGAGGCTGTACTGACCTCGGCCCAGACTTCGCCCGTGGCTGGATTGATCACTGGTTGCCGCTGTGCCGCCTCTGAGGGTGACAGCAACGCATGACCGATGACGTTCTGGAAGTGCTTGCGCAGGGGCATTTAAAAGCTTCCTAAGTTGCTCAGAAGCTGTAGTTGGCGCCAACACCAAACGCATCTTTGGCCTGGGTGCTTCCCCAAAAACCACGCGCTTGATTGCCGTAGCTGGCGTAGAGATTGACGTTGGGTTTGTATGCGTAGTTCACACCGGCGCTAAAGAACTTGGCGTTGTCATAGTCGCGCTGCACGCCCACGCCAACCATGTAGCTCATAGGCCCCCTGCGTGTAGCGCGCAGACGTGGTGATGGAGCGGTTCTTACCGCCCAACTGGAGCTTTTCGTCGTCGTAAGCCGCCATGACCGAAACGTCGCCAAAGTTGACCTTGCCCGCCAGGAACGTGACGGTGTTGCCCCACTGGCGTTTTCCCTCGCGTGCCAACATACCCGAGTAGTCCTTTTGTGCGTACTTCAGCGCCACGCTGACGCTGTTGTTCAGATCGCCGGTCTGCTTTTTGGCGCCATACGAGGCGTCCATCGACGAAGCCGTTCCAAACGGGCGACGTGTAGAACACGCCATTGTTCAGACGGGCAAAGCTGGCGCTCTTTTGCGATGCGTTGGGGTCAGCGGGCGCTGTTGCCATGCCACAACCACCAGGCGGGCGATGCGATCTGGTCATAGTTGTACCAAGCGTCGTAAGCCCAATCGTTGTTCCACACAGCGGTCAGTGCGCGGCCGACGCGCACTTGGCCGAAGCTACCCTTCAGGCCGACGGTGGTTTCGCCGGCACCCGAGGTATTTCGAATCCTCATTGACCAAGTATTCTTTGGTGTTTGGGTTGCGCAGCCACACACGAGCGTTGATCTTGCCAGTCAGGGCCAGGTCCGAGGTCAGATCCTTGTTGGCATTGAAGGCTACGTTGCTCCGGCTGATACTGCCGACCTTGCTTTTCGCCGTCGTAGTCTTTGTAGTAGCCCAGATCCAGCGTGCCGGAAAATTTGTAGCTGTCTTCCGCGTGAGCGGCACCAGCCAAGCCAACAGCCAAGCTGATGGCGGTGAGTTGAAGGGTTTTTTTCATAAGGTCTCCTTGGGGTTGATGCCTGCGCATGGGGTCAGCCAGCGCGGCGCGTGATCCGCTAGCCTGAGATGCCAACCATCTCGGGCAACGGTGGGGTAAAAAGGGTCGGGGCTGACCTTTTAAAGCTGCTCAGGCATGGCTTCTCTTTTCGACGAAACGCCTGACGTAGTCATCTGCGGGGTGCTGCAAGATGTGATCGGGAGGTGCCAACTTGCACCATCTCGCCGTCTCGCAAAATTGCGATCTGGGTGCCAATGCGTAAAGCTTCGTCCAGGTCGTGAGTGATAAACCACAATGGATCTTTTTGAAGCGAGGTCTGCAGTTCGAGCAGCAGGCCCTGCATGTCGTAGCGAATCAAAGGGTCCAGGGCGCTGAAGGCTTCGTCCATCAGCAAGATCGGCGCTTCCATTGCCAGCGCCCGAGCCAAGCCCCACGCGTTGGCGCATACCGCCGGACAACTCGTCGGGGTATTTAGCTTCGTACCCAGCCAGCCCCACGCGTGCAATCCAGGGCAGAGCCTTTTGCTCGGAATCTCGCTCCGGCTCACCGCGCGCCACCAGACCAAAGCAGACGTTTTCCAGCACGGTTTTGTGTGGCAATAACCCAAAGCTTTGGAACACCATGCTGATGCTGCTGCGCCGCAAGGCGCGCAGTTCGTGTGGCGAGAACTTCAGCACATCTTTGCCATCGACCAAGATTTCCCCAGCCGTTGGCTCAATCAAGCGGTTCAAGTGCCTGACCAGGGTGGACTTGCCCGAGCCAGACAGACCCATGATGCAAGAGATCTGGCCGCTGGGAATATCAAGCGACACATTGCGCAAGCCGACGTTGCAGCCGGTCTTCTCCAGCACCTCCCTCTTGCTGGCACCACCCCGCGACAGCGCGAGCGCATCGTCCGCGTTGCGGCCGAAGATCTTGTAGACGCCGCGTACTTCAATGCAGTTGTTGCTCATCACTTGCCCCCCATCTTTTGCTGGGCAAATGCAGCACGTTCGCGCCGTCCACTGCCATACGACTGCGTGATGCGGTCAATGACCACGGCCAGGATGACGATGGCCAAGCCGCCTTGCAGGCCGCGGCCAATGTCAAGGTTGTTGATGCCCGCGAGCACGTCTTCGCCCAAGCCGCGGGCGCCGATCATCGATGCGATGACCACCATCGCCAGAGCCATCATCACAGCTTGGTTCAGGCCAGCCATGATGCTGGGCCGAGCCAGCGGCAGTTGCACGGTTCGCAGCAGCTGCCAACGTGTCAGGCCAAACGAGCGGGCGGCTTCCAGCACTTCACCGTCGACTTGGCGAATGCCGAGTTCGGTCAGGCGCACCAGTGGTGGGAGTGCGTAGATGACGGTGGCCAAGGCGGCCGGCACTTTGCCTAGGCCAAAGAGCATCAAGACAGGAACCAAATACACAAAGGTTGGGAGGGTCTGCATCACGTCCATCAGGGGCGTGGCAACCCGACGGAGCCTGGCACTGGCCGACATCCAGATGCCCAGCGGCAATCCGATCACCAGGGTAAGGACGGTGGAAACCATCATCAGCGCAAGCGTTTGCATGAGTTTGTCCCACAGGCCAAAGCAGCCGATGAGGTAAAGCGAGGCGGTCAAAAACGCGCTCAGGCCAATGCGCCTACAGGCGTGCCAGGTCAGCAAGCCGACAGCCGCCAGCACCAAACCAGGCGGTAACCCTATCAGCCCCTTCTCGAGGGGCACCAAAAAGCCGGTTAAAAGAAATTTCGTGACTTGATGAAAGGCATCTCCGTGCTCTTGCACGAAGGCCATGACGGTCTTGTTGATCGCGTCCGAGGCGTTGATGTCGAGAAATATGTCGGACATAGAGTCTTCCGGATAGGGCGAATCAGGCGGTAGCGGCTTGAGCCGCTACCGCCTGTTGCTTTACTTCAGCGAAGCCTTGACGCGGGTTGCAGTGGCCGCGTCGACCCATTTGTCCCAGACTGCGGGGTTGGCCGCCAGGAACTCACGAGCAGCCACATCGGCGCCGATCTTCTTTTCAGTCATCTTCAAGATGGCCGTGTTGATTTGGTCGCCCGATAGCTGAACTTTTTCGATCAGGGTGACCAGGTCAGGACTGGCCTTGGCCAGTGCGGTGCTGACGCCGACGGTGAGCTTGGTGCTTGGCGTGGCGGACGGGCAAGGATCTTTGGCATCAGCCTTGCGTACGGTTTCCCAGCAGGCTTCGTTGAAGGCTGGTTCTTGCAATTGCACGAACTTGTACTTGCCCATCAAGCTAGCAGGCGACCAGTAGTAAAAGAGGATGGGCTTGCCGCGCTCCATGGCCGAGGTGATGGCTGCGTCAAGTGCGGCGCCGGTACCTGCACGGAAGTTGGTGAAGTCCTTCTCCAACTTGTACGCCTTGAGCTTTTGCGTGTTGATTTTTTCGCAGTCCCAACCCACTGGGCAGGACAACAGGCGCCCCCTTGCCTGGCTCCTCGTCATCCTGGAACAGCTGCTTGTACTTCGGCAGATCGGCGACCGACTTCAGGTCAGGCGCGCTGGCCTTGATGCCGCGCTTGGCATCGCCGCGAACCACGAATTCCGGCACAAAGAAGCCTTCAAACGAGCCGCCTTGGAGCAGATCGCCAACGAGTTTGATCTTGCCCATCTCGACACCTTTTTTGATGATGTCGGTGCGGCCCCATTGCTCAACCCAGACCTGCAGATCGCCGGAGACGAGTGCCGCTTCGGTCGCAGCGGTGCTACCCGTCACAAGCTCGGTCTTGCAGCCCAAGCCCCGCTCGGCCAAGGTCCGGATGATTTCTGTGTAGAACTGGCCAGACTCCCAGGTGATGCCGGCAAACTTGATGGGCTCGTTACCCGGTTGGCAGCGGCTCTGAGCCTGAGCAGGCACAGCCGCAAGAAAGGACGCGGCGGTAGCGGCAGTCATGATTAATGTTCGGATCAGTTTCACGGAATGTCTCCTGGTTATCGTTGATGGAAGCGGAAAACGGGATGGCCCAAGGGCGAACCTGTCGCCTTGGGCCGGTGTCTCTTAGCGCGGATGCCGGGGAATGCGGCGATCGTTGTTGTAGTCATTGATGACGTCGCAAGGCGTGTACCAGCGGTCGATCTCGTGCTGCTCCTCGGCGGTCAGGCGGATGTCGAGGGCGCTGATGTTTTCATCGAGCTGAGCGACGGTCTCAACGCCGATCAAGGTTGATGTAACACCGGCGCGGGCGGCCACCCAGGCCAACGCCAGTTGGGAAGGCTTGACGCCTCTGGCCTCGGCGACGCGGCACACGGCCTTGGCCACATTGAGGCTGGTTTCATCGGCGTAAAAGTCTTGGGTGAAGCTGTCCGTCTTGTTGCGCAGCGAATCTAAGTTGCCCGACAGTAAGCCCCGGGCTAAAGGCGAAAACGGGGGTGACGGCGATACCTTCATCGCGGCAGTACGGGATCATTTCCCGCTCTTCTTCGCGGTAGGCTGCGTTGAGCTGGCACTGCATCGATACAAATGGCGTGAGCCCGTATTGGCGCGCCACGGCGTTCATCTTCACGAACTGCCAGGCGTACATGGTCGAGGCGCCGATGTAGCGGATCTTGCCGCTGCGCACCAAGTCATCAAGCGCACGCATGGTCTCTTCAATCGGCGTGTTTGGGTCAAAAGCGTGGATGACGAACAGGTCGATGTAATCGGTCTGGATACGGCGTAACGAGGCCTCGACCGAGTCCATGATGTGCTTGCGCGACAGGCCTTGGTCATTGACGTCCGCGCTCATGGCGTAAAAGCACTTCGTGGTCAACACCAGCTTTTGACGGTTGACGTGCTTGAGTGCGCGGCCAACTACCTCTTCGGACGCGCCCATTGAGTAGAAGTCGGCCATGTCGATGAAGTTGATGCCTCGGTCAACGGCGGCCTGAATGACCGGCGTGGAAGCCGCCTCGTCCAGCACCCACTTGCGCCAAGCCGGCGAGCCAAAAGTCATCGTGCCCAAGCACAGGCGCGACACCTGCATGCCGGTGCGGCCCAGATTCACATATTCCATGGTTGTCCTCACGCAGCCTTAGGGGTGTAAAAGGGGTTGCGCACATCAGCCGCGGCGGCGCGCACTTCGGCCAGCGATGGTTTTTGGGCCATGGCTGCCACAACGGCACCCTTGGCGGCACGGTAGTTGTTCTCAAACACCCTCGTCGGCATCGTTGGCCGTCCAGTTCACCCAGGTGGCGGCGATCACGCACCATTCGTTTTCCGCCTCCGGGGGCAGTACGCCTTCGAGCAGGCATTCTTGAACGCCTTTGGCAACGCCCGCCTGAGCGGGGCCCCAGGTCATGGTTTCGTGTTGTTCGCCGCGCAGGTCAGCCTTGTTGATGAAGGCCGTCATAGGCTTGACCGGCACGCCTGGCTGCAGCACGACCATGTAGGGCAGGTGGCCCTTGGTCGGCGATGACAGAGCGCCTGCCCAGGCCGATCCGACAGGACCGGTTCGCGGTCCAACCATCACGTTGATGTGTGCTGCATTGGGACCGCTGCCGATAAATGATTCGCCGATGAACATAGATTCTTTAATACGAGTTGGGTTGAACATTAAAAGTCTTTTGGACGACTTCACAGGTTTCGACTATGCAAAACGACCTCGTCATCTGCAACCGATATTTGCAGCCCTTCGCCATGAGTTTTGCTCATAAGCACCTCGTTTACCCCTATGCATGAGTTCTTCTCATGCACAGGGCGAGCAAATGTCGGTTGAGCCGCATGGCGGCCTTCATTACCCTTGCCGACTCAGTTCACCAATGGAAAGCCAAACATGTCCCCCCACCCTTGACAACCCGACCCTGCTGCAAACCGGCGCCCTGATCGACGGGCAGTGGCTGCATTCGACGCAGGCCTACGAGGTGCTCAATCCAGCCACCGGCGCGGTACTGGCTAGCGTGAGCGCATCGGGTGAACCGGAGGCGGTCGCCGCTGTTGCTGCAGCCGAAAAAGCCCTGAAGTCGTGGCGACAAACAACGGCCAAACATCGGGCGAGCGTCATCCGCCGCTGGGCTGACCTGATGCTGGCCAACCAAGACGATCTGGCGACTTTGTTGAGCGCCGAGCAAGGCAAGCCGCTGGCCGAGGCCAGGGGTGAGGTGGCTTATGCCGCCAGCTTTTTGGAGTGGTTCTCAGAAGAAGGAAAACGCGCTTACGGCGACGTAATTCCGGCGCACAAGACCGATGCGCGCATCCTGGTGCTCAAGGAGCCGATAGGCGTGGTGGCCGCGATCACGCCATGGAATTTCCCGCTGGCCATGGTCACGCGCAAGCTCGGCCCGGCATTAGCCGCCGGATGCACGGTGGTGCTCAAGCCGTCCGAAGAGACTCCACTATCCGCCAATGCGCTCGCCATGCTGGGTTTACAAGCAGGCATTCCGCCCGGCGTGATCAACGTGATCTCGGGCGATGCCAAAGCCATCGGCGGAGCATGGATGACCAGCCCTGCTGTACGCAAGGTGTCGTTCACAGGGTCCACAGCAGTGGGTAAGTTGCTGATGCGGCAGGCCGCAGACAGCCTGAAAAAAGTGTCGCTCGAGCTCGGCGGCAATGCCCCGTTCATTGTTTTTGACGACGCGGACGTAGACGCCGCCGTCGAGGGCGCCATGGCGTCCAAGTACCGCAATACCGGACAAACTTGTGTCTGCGTAAACCGCTTCTTGGTGCAGGACGGCATTTACGACACCTTCACGCAACGCCTGGCAGACGCTGTGCGGCGTTTGAACGTAGGCCCGGCCCAGAGCCCGGCTTCGCAGCAGGGCCCGCTGATCAACCAAGCGGCCTTGCAAAAGGTCACGCGTCACGTCAAGGACGCCTTGAGCAAAGGCGCGCAGGCCTTGTGCGGCGGTCAGGCACACGCGTTGGGCGGGACTTTTTACGAACCCACGGTACTGGTCAATGCCAGCATCGATATGGACATGGCGCAGGAAGAGACCTTCGGTCCCGTAGCGGCCTGTTACCGATTCAAGGATGAGGAAGACGCCATTGCCTTGGCGAATGCCACACCGTTCGGCCTTTCGGCCTATTTCTACAGCCGTGATCTAGCGCGCATCTGGCAGGTTGCCGAACGGCTCGAAGTCGGCATGGTCGGTGTCAACGAGGGAATGATCTCGACAGAAATCGCGCCTTTCGGTGGCGTCAAGGAATCAGGCATCGGCCGCGAAGGCTCGCATTACGGTTTGGATGATTACCTCGTGGTCAAGTACGTCTTGATGGGGGGGTTGCGCAAAGGCTATTGAGCGGTAGCCCGGGGGCCGGCAGGCTTGTGCGTCAGCCCTTTCGGTCAAACGCTCAAGCCGAAGGCTTAGCCTCTGGGCCCTTCACTCGCATTCGTCCTCGCTGCCGGCCACCACCCGCCGGACCACGTCGCCGCTGAAGCCCCGGCCCGCCAAGAAGCGCATGTGCTTGGCGCGTTCGCTGGGGTTGGCTGGTGGGTTGCCAAACTTTTTGCGCCAAATCTCGCGCGCCCTTTCTAGTTCGCTGCCGGCCAATTGCTGCACGGCCTGCGTCACGGCATCGGTCGTCAGGCCCTTGTTTTGCAGTTCGTGCTTGATGCGCGCCGCGCCCAGCCGGCCGGCGCGTCGGTGCAGCACCGACTCGATGACCCGCCCTTCGTTGATGAAGTCCTTGGCTTGCAAGTCGTCCAGCACGCGGGCCAGCTCGCCGGGCGTTTCTTCATGCGGGGCCAGCTTGCGTTCGAGCTCTAGCCGGGAATGTTCGCGGCCGGTGATCAAGCGCAGCGCCCTGCCCTTGAGCGAGATGGTCGGACCGGCGCGTTTGCGCGCTGGCGTGGTCTCGTCGGTTCGGCCTTCTGTTTGTGCCTCCGTTCGGCGATCAGTTCGATGTTCAGTTCGATGATCTGCCTTGCCGCTGCGAAACGTCTTCGGCGGCGGGCCCGCCGACTCGCCGGCTGGCGAGTCTCGCAACAAGGCCGACCGCCGCCGGGTTGGCTGGTAAGGCTCGTTCATCACGCCGCCCGCCACAAAGCCACCGCGATTTTTTTAACCGCTTGCGCGGCGCTGAGCACCGCGCCTTGGGTCAGCCGCAAAACACGCTGGGAAAGCAGGGCAGGATGAGCAAACCGTGGCGGCATTGTTCAGGTGTCTTTTGGCTGATGTCTCAAACAGGGCAGGCAGGCGCTCAGACCTTGGCGGGCTTTTCAGCCTTGTCGGCTTTTTCGGCCTTGCTCTCTTTAGGTGCCTTGCCGCCCGGTGCGTCCTGAACCTGGATTAGTGGAATGCCCAGCGATTCGCGCACTTTGTTTTCGATCTCAATGGCGAGTTCGGGGTTTTCTTTCAGGAATTCACGCGAGTTGTCGCGGCCTTGGCCGATTTTTTCGCCGTTGAAGGCGTACCAGGCACCCGATTTTTCAACGATGTTGCCCGCCACGCCCAGGTCCAGCACCTCGCCCAAGCGGCTGATGCCTTCGCCGTAAAGAATGTCGAACTCCGCCGTCTTGAACGGCGAGGCGACTTTGTTTTTGACCACCTTGACCCGGGTTTCGTTGCCGATGACTTCTTCGCCCTTTTTGATCGAGCCGATGCGGCGAATGTCCAGGCGCACCGAGGCGTAGAACTTCAATGCATTGCCGCCGGTGGTGGTTTCCGGGCTGCCGAACATCACGCCGATCTTCATGCGGATCTGGTTGATGAAGATGACCATGCAGTTGGCTTTTTTGATGGTGGCGGTCAGCTTGCGCAGCGCCTGGCTCATCAAACGCGCTTGCAGGCCGGGCAGGGAGTCGCCCATTTCGCCTTCGAGTTCGGCCTTGGGGGTGAGCGCGGCCACGGAGTCCACGACGATCAGGTCGACCGCGCCGGAGCGGGTCAGGGAATCGACGATTTCTAGTGCCTGCTCGCCGGTGTCGGGCTGGGAGATCAGCAACTCTTGCAGGTTCACGCCCAGCTTTTGCGCGTACTGGATGTCCAGCGCGTGCTCGGCGTCCACAAAGGCGCAGGTGCCGCCCAGCTTTTGCATTTCAGCGATGACTTGCAAGGTCAGCGTGGTTTTGCCTGAGGACTCGGGGCCGTAAATCTCGACCACCCGGCCGCGCGGCAGGCCGCCCACGCCCAAGGCGATGTCCAGGCCCAGCGAGCCGGTGGAGACGACTTGGATGTCTTCAATCACCTCGCCTTGGCCCAGCTTCATGATGGTGCCTTTGCCGAACTGCTTTTCAATTTGGGCCAGGGCGGCTTGCAGGGCCTTGGCTTTTTCGGTGTTCAGGGCGGAAGTGGGTTTGACGGCTGATTCCATGAAAATCTCCTTGAATATCAATGGCTTACAAAAGTGAGGTGAACTCGTGGACCCAGTGGTTTTAAACACAAGCTGGATGCATGAACAGTACTTTATCAGCCGATTGAAAGAAGTACAGCCTATTTATGGTCAGTTTGCCTTACGATTTGGCCATGCCTGATACCCGCGCTGCCCCCTCTGTTTTGGCCGCGCCTGCAGACGCTGCAACCGACGCCTTGTTGCGCCCTGCCGACGACCACGGCTGGCGGCTCACGCACCTGGGCCGCTTGCTCGGCCATGCCCTGCGGCGCTTTGATGCGCGGGTGCTGTCGCTCATGGCCAGTGACGCGCAGGTGCCGCTGGCGCTGTCCAATTTGGCGGCGCGCGACCAGGTCGGCGCGGCGCATATCCACATCACGCGGCACTTGGCGGTGGGCGGCTCGCGGCTGACGACCCTGGCCGCCAGCGCAGGCATGAGCAAGCAAGCCATGGGCGACTTGGTGGACCAGTGCGAGGCCTGGGGTTTGGTCACGCGCGAAGCCGACCCCTTGGACCGGCGCGCCCGCCAAGTGGTGTTCACGCCCAGCGGCTTGCTCTGGCTGGCCGCCTTTCGGCAAGCGGTGGCGCAGGCGCAAATCGAGTTTCACCAAGCCGTGGGCCGCGACGTGGCCACCGTGGTGGCGCTGGGGCTCGAAGCCTATGCAGGCGCCGATGAGGCTTGATGCGGTGCTGCTGCGCGGAGCAGCTATTTCGCGGCGCGGGCCGCCAGGCTTGACGCTCGAAAAAAACAATTCGCTGATGCGCCCGCCTGAGCTCGGCCGGCGCGCTGCTTGAGCCTAGAATTTGTAGGGACATTCAGAACAACACGCCGTGCGAGCAGGCGTGCCGCGGGCTGCAGTTCAGGGCCTGTCGGTTGGGTAGCCAAGAGCAAGAAAACAGGAGACAACCCATGCGAATTTTGATTGCCGAAGACGACCAGGTGCTGGCCGACGGTTTGCTGCGCACCTTGCGCGCTTCGGGCGCGGCGGTAGACCATGTGGCCAGCGGCACCGAGGCCGACGCCGCCTTGATGACCAACACCGAATTCGATCTGCTCATCCTCGACCTCGGCCTGCCGCGCATGCACGGCCTGGAGGTGCTCAAGCGCCTGCGCGCTCGCGGCTCGGTGCTGCCGGTGTTGATCTTGACCGCTGCCGACAGCGTGGACGAGCGCGTCAAAGGCCTGGACTACGGCGCCGACGACTACATGGCCAAACCCTTTTCCCTGCAAGAACTCGAAGCCCGCGTGCGCGCCCTGATCCGCCGCGGCATGGGCGGCGCCAGCAGCACCATCAAGCACGGCCCCATGGTGTACGACCAAGCCGGCCGGGGTGGCGACCATCGACGGCCACATGGTCGAACTCTCCGCCCGCGAGCTGGGCCTGCTCGAAGTGCTGCTGCAACGCGCCGGCCGCCTGGTCAGCAAAGACCAGCTGGTCGAGCGTTTGTGCGAGTGGGGTGTGTGAAAGAGGTCAGCAACAACGCGATCGAGGTGTACATCCACCGCCCTGCGCAAAAAGATCGAGAAAGGCCCGATCCGCATCGCCACGGTGCGCGGCCTGGGCTACTGCCTTGAAAAAATCCCCTGATCGTGTGCGGCCAGCTTGTCGCTTCGCGTACCGCCACAGCCCCTCAGTTCTGAGGCCGTGACTTGAGGCTTTTCCAGCGAGAAAAACGCAGCTTGTTCGGGGAGATCCTGGACTGGATGCTCACGCCTTTGCTCTTGCTGTGGCCCATCAGTTTGGCGCTGACGTGGCTGGTGGCGCAGGACATCGCGGGCAAACCGTTTGACCGGGCGCTGGAATACAACGTGCAGGCGCTGGCCAAGCTGATCGTGGTGCGCGACGGGCGCGTCACCTTCTCCTTGCCCGGGCCCGGCGCGGGAGATTTTGCGTGCCGACGACAGTGACTTGGTGTACTACCAGGTGCGCGGCCCGCGCCGTGAGTTGATGGGCGGCGAATACGACTTGCCGCTACCGCCTGCCGATGAAGAACGCCCGACCAACGGCGACGTGCGCCTGCGCGAAGACACCATGCATGGCGAAGAAGTGCGCGTGGCTTACACCTGGGTCGAAGTCGACGTGCCGGGCAGCGACTTGATGCTGGTGCAAGTGGCCGAGACCCGCGAAAAGCGAAAGACCCTGGCCACCGAGATCGTCAAGGGCGTGATGGTGCCGCAGTTTGTTACCTTGCCGCTGGCCGTGCTGCTGGTCTGGCTGGCGCTGGTGCGCGGCATCAAGCCGCTGGCCCAGCTCGAACGCCGCATCCGCGCCCGCAAACCCGACGACATGAGCGCGCTGGACGAAAGCGCCGTGCCTGAAGAAGTCGCGCCGCTGGTGGCGTCCATCAACGACTTGCTCAGCCGCCTGAAGATGTCGCTGAGCACACAAAAGCGCTTCTTGGCCGACGCCGCCCACCAACTCAAAACACCGCTGGCGGGCTTGCGCATGCAGGCCGATCTGGCCCAGCGCGAAGGCAACGCCGACGAGCTGAAAAAGTCGCTCAAGCAAATTGGCCGCGCCAGCATCCGTGCCACCCACACCGTCAATCAGCTGCTGGCCCTGGCGCGCGCTGAAACCACCGGGCGCAGCCTGGCCAAGCAGCGGGTGGACATGGGTGCGCGTCATCACTGAAGCAATTCAAGATTCGCTGCCGCGCGCCCTGGAAAAGCGCTTGGACCTGGGCTACGAAGGCCCGCCCGAAGGCGAGGCCGCCAGCTACCTGGAGGCCAACGGCACGCTCATCAATGAACTGGTGCGCAACCTGGTGGACAACGCCATCAACTACACGCCCGAAGGCGGCCAGGTCACGGCCCGGCTGCTGACGGACCGCTTCAGCGGCGTGATGGTGCTGCTGGTCGAAGACACCGGCCCCGGCATTCCCGAGTCCGAGCGCGAGCTGGTGTTCCAGCCCTTTTACCGAGCGCTGGGCACCAACGTGGACGGCTCTGGCCTGGGTCTGGCCATCGTGTTGGAAATCGCGCAGCAGCATGGCGCCACCGTCAGCATTGACAGCGCGGGCCGGCCTGCGCCTTGGCCCGGCACACGCGTGACCGTGCGCTTTTTAGGGCTGAACCCCGCCGCTTGAACTCGCCTGAACCTGCCTGGCCCGCCTGAGCGGGCCGGCGGTGGGGCAGCCGTCAGCTCAGGTGCTTGCCGACGATGCCGGCGAGTTCAAACATGGTCACCTGCGGCTTGCCAAACACCTGCAAGAGCTTGGCGTCGGCGTTGATGGCGCGCTTGTTGGCCGCGTCCTGCAAGCCTTCGGCCTTGATGTAGTCCCACAGCTTTTTAATCACCTGCGTGCGGGCCACCGGCTCGGTGCCAATCACCGCCGCCAGCGCGTCGCTGGGCTTGAGGCTGCTGGCCGCCGTGGCTTTGCGCGGGGCTTTGGGTTTGGCCTCGCCAGCGACCTTCTTGGCGGCCACCTTTTTAGCCGCGACCTTTCTTGGCAGCCGGCGTTTTAGCGGCGACGGTTTTGCCAAACGGCGTTTTCACGGCGCGGGCCGGCCCGGCGGCTGTCTTGCGTGGCGGGAACTTGGACGGGGCGAACTCAAAGTTGACCTTGCCCGCTTCGGCGTCCCAGGCCAGCATGGCCTTGAAGGGCCGGCGCGTGCGCATGGACACAAACTTGTCCAGCAGGTCCGTCTTGCCGGTGCTCAGCAGCTTTTGCATTTGCTCGCGGTCCACCGGCTGCTGCAAGATCATGGTGCCAGTCCTGAAGTCGCAGCTCGGCGTGGGTTGCGCGGTGGTCGGCACGGACTTTTCGCACACATAGTTTTTGCCGTGCTCTTGCACCGGCGCGCCGCATTTGGGGCAAGCGCCCAGCGGCGCGGCTTGGCCAAACTCCACAATCTCGCCGGTCTCGCCGTTCTTGTCGTCGCCAAAGTCGAACTCGAGCTTGTAGTTCTTGGTCTCTTCGTCGAACTTGATGACCATCTCGGCCGTGAAAGGCCAGCCGGCCTTGGACCTGAAACCGTCCAGCGGGCCAATCTTTTTGTCGCGCAAGAACTGCTCGACCTCGGCCACCTCAAAGGTGCGGCCGGCTGGCGTTTTGCCAAACGAGAAGCCGCAGCCTTCGCCGTTGCCGCTCGCGCCGGTGCAGGTGTAGCGGCGGTAGTTTTCCTTGATGACGCCACCGCAGTTCGGGCAGGGCGCGGCCAGCGTGGCGTAGTCGCCTGGAATCGTGTCTTTGTCGTAACCCTTGGCTTTGGCCACCAGCTTTTCGGTCATGGCGGCGATCTCGGCCATGAAGCTTTCGCGGCTGAGCTGGCCCAGTTCCATTTGCGCCAGCTTGTGTTCCCACTCGCCGGTCAGGTCGGCGCGTGACAACTCTTCCACGCCCAGGCCGCGCAGCAGCGTCATGAGCTGAAAGGCCTTGGCCGTGGGGATCAGCTCGCGGCCTTCGCGCAGCATGTATTTTTCGGCGATCAGGCCCTCGATGGTGGCCGCGCGCGTGGCAGGCGTGCCCAAGCCTTTTTCCTGCATGGCTTCACGCAGCTCGTCGTCTTCAATGGTCTTGCCCGCGCCTTCCATGGCGCCGAGCAAAGTGGCTTCTGAGTAGCGGGCCGGCGGGCGGGTCTTCAGGCCTTTGGGCTCGACCACTTCGGCGCGCACCATCTCGCCGGGCTTGACCGGCACCAGGCTTTGCCCCTTGTCGCCGTCTTTGGCGTCGGCCACTTCGTCAGCCGCTTCCTTGCCGTAAATGGCCAACCAGCCCGGCTTGACCAGCACCTTGCCCTCGGTCTTGAAGCTGTGGCCCATCGCTTGCGAAATGCGCGTGGTCACCAGGTATTCAGCGCTGGGGAAAAACACCGCCATGAAGCGGCGCACCACCAGGTCGTACAGCTTTTGCTCAGCCTCGCTCAGGCCGCTGGGCGCTTGCAGCGTCGGGATGATGGCAAAGTGGTCGCTGACCTTGGCGTTGTCAAAAATCCGCTTGCTGGGCTTGATGTAGTTGTTGTTCAGGGCCGTCAGCGCATGGGGCGCCAAGTGCTTCATGTCACTGTCGGCGAGCATGGCAAAGGTCTCTTTGACCACCGGCAAATAGTCTTCAGGCAGCGCGCGCGAATCGGTACGCGGGTAGGTCAGCGCCTTGTGGCGCTCGTACAGGCTTTGCGCAATCGACAGCGTGGTCTTGGCCGAAAAACCAAACTTGCCGTTGGCCTCGCGCTGCAAGGAGGTCAGGTCAAACAGCAGACCGGCCGCTTGCGTGGTCGGCTTGGATTCTTCGGTCACGGTGGCGGCCTTGCCGCGCACGGCCTGGGCAATGGCCAGCGCTTCGCGCTCGGACCACATCCGGTCGGCGCGTTGCTCGGCGTCGGGCTCGGCGCCTTCGGCGGTGGCGGGTTTTTTCCAGCTCGGGTCAAACCACTTGGCCGGGTATTCGCCCGCTTCTGCCAAAAAGGTGGCGTGGATTTCCCAGTAGTTGCGGCTGACGAACTTGCGGATTTTTTCTTCCCGCTCGACCACCACCGACAAGGTTGGTGTCTGCACGCGGCCCACGGTCGTCAAGAAGAAACCGCCGTCGCGCGAGTTGAACGCCGTCATGGCGCGGGTGCCGTTGATGCCGACCATCCAGTCGGCCTCTGAACGGCAACGCGCCGCGTCGGCCAGCGGCATCATTTGCGCGTCGGTGCGCAGAGAAGCAAAGCCGTCGCGAATGGCCGCCGGCGTCATGGACTGCAGCCACAAGCCGCTTGACCGGGTGCTTGACCTTGGCGTACTGCTGGATCAGGCGAAAGATCAGCTCCCCCTCGCGGCCCGCGTCACAGGCGTTGACCATGGCGACCACGTCCTTGCGCTTGGCCAGCTTGACGATGGCGTTGAGCCGCGTCTTGGTCTTGTCAATCGGCTTGAGGTCGAAGTACGGCGGGATGACGGGCAAGTTGGCAAAGCTCCACTTGCCGCGCTTGACGTCGAACTCTTCGGGCGCCTGGATCTCGACCAGGTGGCCCACCGCCGAGGTGACCAGCCACTCGTCGTTTTCAAAGTACTCGTCGTGTTTTTCAAACTTGCCTGCCGTGGGCGTGATGGCGCGGACGATGTCCTGCGCGACCGAGGGCTTTTCTGCAATGACCAGCGTTTTCATAAGAACTTCTTCAAACCTTCTACGTCTTCGGGAAACAGGCTCCCGGCTTCTGCCATAACGACTTTTCCGTCCCGTCCGCGCACCACCACCACGGGCAGTCCCCGCGGCTTGGGCCAGACCTTGTTCACGTCCGCAGCCATGGCTGCGGGAAATTCATAACCTTTGGCCTTCATGTGGCCCACTGCTGCGGCTGGCGTTTTGTCCACCGAAAAAGCCAGCACCTCCAAACCTTTGGCGCGCTGGGCACGCCACAAGGCGTTGACCCAAGGCGACTGCTCGGCGCAAAACGGGCACCAGCTGGCCCACCAGTAGAGCACCAACACCTTGCCTTCGGCCTGGGCCGGCCCCCAAGGGCTGCCGTCCAGCAGGCGCAGGGTAGGCAGCGCCAAGGCGCTGCCCAGCGCCGGCAAGGGCGCGCCAGCCTCGGGCGACTGTGCCGCTGCCTGGCCCGATAGCAGGGCCAGGCCGGGCAGCAAAGCCACGGCTTGGCGACCGGCTGATCCGATCAGGGAACGTCTGCTCAGCATGGCTTGCTCCTTACAATAAGGCCCTACGTGCGCGCATGCAGGCGCGCGCACCTGCATGAATTAACCATACCAAATTTTCAAACGTGTCTAAAAAACGGCCTTCTGCCTCCTCTTCGGCCCCGGCCGTTTCCAGCCCGGCCGTCGCCAGTGGCCGCCGCATCCAGACGCGCCGCTCAGGCGTGCACGGCAAAGGCATGTTCGCCGTGCAGGACCTGGCCGAAGGCGAAACGCTGATTGAATACGTGGGCGAGATCATCAGTTGGAAAGAAGCGCTGCGCCGCCACCCGCACGACCCGACCGACCCCAACCACACGTTTTACTTTCATGTGGACGAAACCCGTGTGATCGACGCCAAGCACGGCGGCAACTCCTCGCGCTGGATCAACCACAGCTGCAACCCCAACTGCGAAGCCGACGAGCAGGACGGTCGGGTTTTCATCAAGGCACTGCGCAACATCCCCGCCGGGGACGAGCTGTTTTACGACTACGGCCTCATCATCGACGCGCCGTACACCAAAAAACTCAAGGCCGAATACCCCTGCTGGTGCGGCGCGCCCGACTGCCGGGGCACCTTGCTCGCGCCCAAGACGCGCTCGACCTTCAAGCGCTGAGCCGCCAGCTTTGGCGCCCAGCATCCCCTTCTCCTTCTTGTTGTGAACGCCGCCACCGCCACGCCCTGGCCCACGCAGGCGCTGGGCCAAGCCCTGGCGCCGCTGCTGCCGGGCTGCGCGGTCGAGGTGCTGACCCGCATCGACTCAACCAACAGCGAGCTGATGCGGCGCTTTCGCGCCAGCGGCCAGGCCCTGCCCACGCTGCTGGTGGCCGAGCAGCAAGACGCTGGCCGTGGCCGCTTGGGCCGGACTTGGCACAGCCGCAGCGCTGACAGCCTGACGTTCTCACTCGGCCTGCCGCTGGCCCCGGCCGACTGGTCCGGCCTGTCCCTGGTGGTTGGCCTGAGCGTGGCGCAAAGCTTAGATGCGGCTGGCAGCGCCATCGCGCTGAAGTGGCCGAACGACTTATGGGCGCACGGCCACAAGCTGGGCGGTATCTTGGTGGAAACCGCCAACGCGGGCGAGCAGCGCTACGTGATCGTCGGCGTGGGCCTGAACATCCGCACGCCAGAGCTGCCCGCCGTGCCCGCTGGCGAGGCGGCGGCACTGCCGGCCAGCGTGCCGCCCACCAGCTTGCAAGCCCTG